>PVIY010048830.1:0-17076 GCA_004026745.1 Myrmecophaga tridactyla
TCCCTCTTTCCTCAGTGACAACACTTAACTCAAAGTAATTCATGGGACTCTGTTAAGGGTTTCTGGCCTCTCAGATCTCACCCTGTGAATGTTACCACCCTGCATTCAGGAAAGCATTTAAGTGAGTTGAATGAGGAGCTCTCAACCCTTTGCCAAGATAGCTCAGGAAGGCAATGGGTGTGAGCCCAGCAGAGCCCACAGTCTGGACACTGAACTGACAGCCCCTCCTATGTCCTTTATTCTTCATACCATTATTAATTTTCAAATCTTTCATTTACTGTATTTCATTTGAGCCTCACAAAACCTGCTCTGCGTCCTGTTATTCTAGGCCTCACCTATTCAGCTGATATTATGTTCATGGGAAATGGAAACAACATGAATGTGAGCCTGAAAGGGAAATTAACTTAAATCAAAATCTTTCTCCTTTTGGAAAATTATTGGAAATGATCCAGGAAAAAAAAACTTCAAAAACTGAGATGTAAAACATTTAATTTCAGTGAACTATAAAAGTATAAGATAAGATTTCTTTGTGAAGTATTAATATAAAGTTCCTAGGGCAAAATAGAATATAAAATTTTGCTTTTATTTTCCACCAAGTCACCCAATTACATTTTCTTGGTGTAAGAGATGAATGTTAGATTCCTGAGGAGTAGGGCAATAAATAGTGTTATTTAACAGACCAGGAAACCAGTTGCATATATTCAATTCTTAATTTTCCTCTGAGGTGACCTAGACTCATGATAATTTTTAGACACTAAAACAATAATCCTTTATGATTACAAAATAACCCATCCTCTCCCTGTTGAAATGTTGTTTTCACTTATCTTAATCACTCATAGGGGTGGAAATCCTATGGCCTTACCCTGGCAGTATCATAAATAAAACCCATTAAAGCAGGTAACTTGAAATTAAACATATAATTTAATTATATTAAACATATAATTTTATGGACCAGATATAAAGACTGGACCAAATCAGAGCCCACAGGTCTTCCATCCTGTGTTCCTTTGCTTACCTTGGAATCCAAATAACACTAATTTGCCCACATAATTGCAGAGTGAAATTCTGCTGGGGAATATTACAAAATGAAAAGGAAAGCTGGCTAAGAAGAATACAAGGCATTTGGAGAAGGAAAAAATTTTGAAATATACATATAGCTGGCTAGTCAATTTTAATTGAACAATTAGATGACTATTTACAAGTCACTTCTCAAAATAATATACTGCTTGGCAACATGTAAGTTTTTCTCTAAAAATATTTCATCTGTTTTTATATGATTATAAAGTGTGAGCCTTGGATCATTCAGCATTTATGAGACTCTAAGAATGTGGGAATATTTCCTCTGTGGAGCAGAAGAGCTGTGCCCCAATATTATTATATTGAATTCAGCCTCTAATCCCTAATGGATTATTTCCTATCCAAATAATGATGAACTCTACTCTGTTCATCTAGCAAAATATAATCAGTACCATAGGAGAAAGTGCTGCCTTGGGAGCGGCTGGCATTGCTATTTGGGGAGATGTGAATTTAGCTTCATTGGTGGTAAGTTGGTACCTTGTACATATATTTAATATATTTTTAACTATTTTCCCTGTTTTCCTATAGAGCTTACTCCAACAAATTCTCATGACTCCCATGGAAAACCAGCTTTAAAATAAAAGCTCAGATCAGTGATGGGCACACAGAAGGGGCTCAGTAAATATTATTAACTTTGAAGATAATAATCATAATACTGATATTTCTTGAGTATCTATTACATGCTAGGAATGTGCTAAGTGCTTTCTTATTGGTCATAATACTATGAGGTAGAGACAACCAAACTTTTCTAGTTTAGGAGACAGGGGAATTAAATGCCTAGGGTAAATCTACTTTAGCTGGTTAGCAGTGGAGCTGACCTTCACAAAAGTCAATTTAACTCTGAAGCCCATGCATTTATAACCACGATATACAATGAATTATATCCTATTTTGTGAAATAGAAACAAGATGGTAACTCAATCTCCACACTTATTCTCCTTTTCAGAGAAATCAGCTGAAAATTAATAGCATTTAAAATAAACTTATATAGGTCTCTTCAAACTTCTCAATAGTTCTGATATCATTCACTCCCAGAAATCTTTTTAGATTTCCTCAATCCAAATTGATCTCAATCTCCTAGGTATTTCCATATGTCATCTGTACATATCTCTATAGCTTAACACATGGTGCTTTGTCTTATAATAATTATACCTTCAATATTTTTCTTCAGTTGAATTTTATGAATGTTAATAGTAATCTGTTGTCGTTTTTAGACTTTCATAAGCTTTCTTTGTTGTTACCAAGAAGCAGCTCATGAAACTGTTTTCAACAATATGAGGTTAGACATCACCTCTGTTCCTCCTTTGTCCCTTTGTAGAGAACTAGGTAGAAACTGACAAAAATTTGAATAAAAACTGAGAGGATTTATTCCTGGTTCTCCTCCCGCGATATTTCCAGTCCATCCACGTGGCTAAAGGGAGGACCTTTACCAGGATGCTGAGGACACCTCGTGTCCTCGGTTTAAGAAACAAAAATAAATGACTTCAACAGATTTACAGGCATTCTTGTTTGAATTGTATTTAGAAGTACAACACAGGACAGTAGATGTTTGAGGGTAATTAACATGAAATCCTAAAGCTATAGATGATATTTTGGCAATCAATCCCTGGCATGTGATGATTCATGTTCTAGCTTAATCATGAAATGAACCACACACCTGAAAGGTGGTCAAAAAGCAACAGATACAAGTTCACCTCTGGCAGAATTTCTAATTGTGGATTCCTAATGTAGTTCCTTCCTTTCTCTTTCACATACATTAACTTGAGAGCTAGAAGGAGAATAAAGGTATAAAGTTGCAAGAAAGGAAGCTCTTTTATGTTGTCAGGGGTCAATTTGCAAATTCAGTTGCTGAGCCCAACTATAACCTATTCCCTACCTCTTCTTGTCATTTCTGATGTGGATCCTGCGTTATAACCCTACTAGCCTAGACATTCACTAACGGGAACCAAGCCATCTGGTTTCAGTTAAGTCTGAGAAGCTGCCAGTGGGGTTAGTAGCTCTAACTTTGTTACTTTTCAAAGAAATGTTAATCTCTCATCGTTTCTGCATTTCTAGGGCAACTGCAAAGGTGAAGCAGTTTGTGAGCTCTGATTTCAGGAGCAACACAGTCCACGCGACCAGGGCAGCTGAGGTGTGCAGCCTGCACCGCTGCAGCAGTAACCGGCGATGTAGGGGAAGATGTGGAAAGCTCCTGACTGCCTTCACTTGGACCCTGCAAGTTACCACATAGAGGCCTCTGAGGGTGGAGAATTCCCTGTAGAAGGAGAAGTATCTGATACAGATTTGGAAGTGATGGCTGAGAAATTTTCCTGTCATTGCTATTGGGACTACAATGGAGCTGATTATAGGGAAATGAGAACCCTGGAGGACCTTTCTGGGCTTCCCCCCTTCCACCTCCCTGATGGCTCAGGGTCTGTTAGTTTTAGCAGGTTATCTGAGCCGTCAGTAGTGAGGTAACTGAGTTGAAAGGGAACTGTGTCTCTAGAGTAGTTATTTAGGGAAGAGCTGAAAATTATAATGATATTTTTTCTTATGGAATCCATTAAGTATTATAATAGGGGCTACTGATGTCACTGACCATAAAAAGATACAGATCTCATTATTTGACTCCAATTTCATTTACAAACCAGATCCATGAGTGAAAACAATGCATGTGTCTTCCTTACTGAAATGTTTAAGTAGTTTTTAAACTAAAGCTGGTAGATTTATTTATTTTATTAAACATAACATACTTACAGAAACATTCTTACCATATGATCATTCCATTCTTGATATATTATCATAACTCACAATATCATCACATAGTTGTATATTCATCATCATGATCATTTCTTAGGACATTTGCATCAATTCAGAAATAGAAATAAAAAGAGAACAGAAAAAATTTCATACATACCATACTCCATCCCTTTCATTGATCACTAGCATTTCAATCTACTAAATTTATTTTAACATTTGTTCCCCCTATTGTTTATTTATTTTTAATCCAGATGTTTTACTTATCTGTCCATAAGGTAGATAAAAGGAGCATCAGACACAAGGATTTCACAATCATACAGTCTTATTGCAAAAGCTGTATCATTATACAATCATCTTCAAGACACATGGCTACTGGAACACAGTTCTGCATTTTCAGGTAGTTCCCTCCAGCCTCTCCATTACACCTTAACTAAAAAGGTAATATCTCTATAATGCATAATAATAACCTCCAGGATAACCTCTCAACTCTGTTTGGAATCTCTCGGCCATTGACACTTTATTTTGTCTCATTTTGCTCTTCCCCTTTTGGTTAAGAAGGTTTTCTCAATCCCTTGATGCTGAATCCCAGCCCATTCCAGGATTTCTGTCCCACTTTGCCAGGAAGGTCCACACCTCTGGGAGTCATGTCCCACATGGGGGGGGGGCAATGAGTTTGCATGTCATGTTGGTTGAGAGAGAGAGGCCACATCTGAGCAACAAAAGAGGTTCTCTGGAAGTGACTCTTAGGCCTAATTTTAAGTAGGCTTAGTCTATCCTTTGTGGGGTTAAGTTTCATATGAACAAACCCCAAGATTGGGGGCTCAGCCTATTGTTTTGGTTGTCCCCACTGCTTGTGAGAATATCAAGAATTCTCCACTTGGGGAAGTTGAATTTTCCCCTTTTCTCACCATTTTCCCAAGGGGACTTTGCAAATATTTTTTTATTCACTGTTCATATCACTCAAGGATTTATCAGGGCATCACTCTGGACAAACCTACAAAAATCATGCCCTACTTAAGGTTCCACGTACTATGGTGTTCAATTAAGCTGTCCACATAAATTATATTAGGAAATGCTCTAGTCAAAAATAAATTTTGTACCAAATAAACATTTTTTAAAGCTGGTGGATTTTATACCTTATATCTGTATACATATTTGAAGTATATGTATAAATATTTGATTATTAATTTCAAATACTTCCTTTCTAAACAGCAGCTTGGTAAGGAGAGATTACTGAGTGATTCTCTGACTCAACAGAAGGGGTCACTTTAGGGCAACAGAAGAGGACCAAATGTGGGTTCCTGTTCAAAGGTCAAGCTCACACCAGCTTCTGGTCTGAGCCCATCCAAGCCCATTCCTCCCATGACTTCTTGTGAGGAGCAGGGACTAGATGAAAGGAGACATTCCCAATTCATTGCAAAGTCCTCTGTGCTTTTCTCACTGACCAGAAGTCCTTCCCTTGCAGACCCTGTAATCTCAGTAGATTGAAAGGCTCCAGCATCATATCCATCCATGCCTCACTGGGGTTGACACTTCTCTAGATCCTGGCAGAAGCTGGGGCTGTGGTTAAGGGAAATAGGCTCGGTTCCTTTTATTTGCAGAAATATCATTAAAATATATTCTATGAATTATATTTAAGGGAGCCGGAAGTGCTGTTGGGATGGGGCTTTACCAAGGGATACTGGATATTTTGGGGCCCCACGTGTCAGCTTTGTGTAGTAGCTTTAGAGTCAGCGTGAATCTAATTTGAATCAAGGTTCACCACTTCCCTGATTGTGTGACCATGGAAAAATTACTTGAATTCCTCGTTTTATTGTCTAGAAACATAATTCCAAATTCAGTGAACTATTCTGAGGAACAAATGGAATAAAACATCTCAGGAATATTTGGCTCTTAGAACATGTTGCTTATCCACAGCCATCTTCCTTGGTCACAGAAGTAAAGGAAAAGCTTAGGATAAAACAGGACCTTGGGAACTTCCTCTTTCTGATACAATGTCCTATTTATAATTTACTTATGCATTGTGTTGTTCTCTGCTATGTTCAGCTGACTGGACTCCCTTCCCTTGGAGACAATCTTTTTCAAAGGTAAATTCAAAACAGGTATGATGCTGTTAGGGAAAGAATGGTAGTTGATTCAACTGCCTCCTCCATCTCCTTTGTATTTCCTATAGAACATGTACAACCCAATTCTGCCCTTTGCTTCAACTTTGGGTCCTTGCTTGTCAGAGGTTATTGACATTGTTAATGTACAATTTCTAAAATTGGACCAAAAAGAAAATAAAACAAAAAATTTTATAATACCATGAATGAGAGGTAATATTACATAGATAAACCTAAAAAAATTATTTTCATATAAAAATGATATTAATACATTATAGAAAATTTGTAAAATGCAAAAAATAGCTAAAGAAATCTCCCATAATCATTATAACTTATTCTTGTAACTTCTGGTGTATTACTTTCTATAATTTCTTCTGAAGACTTTTTACATGCACAATGACTTTTGCATGGTTGGCATTCTGTGTTTTTTGCATATTATAAATAGTTTTCATGCTATTTTATTCTCTTCATGACTCTCTTTTTAGAGGGTACAAATGGTCCATGAAGCAATGATTAACAATTTTCCTTATGATTTGATTTTTATGTGTCAAGATTTTATTATTTAGTCACCTCTTCAGTGAAGACTTTTCAGACTACTCTCCCAATTCATTTATTCATTCAATCATCAATCAATTCATTCCTTAGTCAATTTACTGAGCATTACTTATATCAGATCTGATTCTAGACTTTGGAATACATCTTTGAACAAAGCAGACAACCCCCCCCCCCCACCTACTTTCTTAGAACCAACATTCTAGTTGAGATAGACAGACATTAAAGATAGAAATAAACAATTAAATCATACGTTAGGAGGTGACAAGATATATGGAAAGAAAATAAAGAGCAGGGGTGTGGTAGTGGTATTGTCCATTTATTGGGCTCTATTGACCCAGTGCCTTTTGTAGAAAAGTAGAAAAGAGAGAAAATTAGCTAGGAAGATACTAGTGGGAAGGGTCACTGGAGCAGGTAAAATCAGCTGTTGCAAAATTGGGAGTGGGCCTGGTGTGTTCAGGAAAGACCAAGGAGGCTGCTGTGGCTGTAGCACATCCCTTCCACATGAACTTCTATTGCTTATTTTTTTTTTTTGCCAATAGTATTTATCATTTACAATAGTTGTTTATTTTATATCTTTCCTTGCTAGAACAAAAATTCCAGCGAAACAGAGACATCATTTTGTTCATTATCAGAACAATACTTGCTACAGGTGTTCAAGAAGTATCGTTGAGTGAATGAATCTATGAGTGATTCAGCAACCTGAATCTATCAAAGAAACCTATAAATATGTTAGTTTTTTACTCTACACATTAATAGCTAGTTATTAGAAAGTCATTCACAAGATTATTGTTCTTTTCTTCTCCTAGCACATCAACCTCTGAAATCACACAGTCTAACTCTTGTGAAGAGCTGAGGCCTGGAAAGAATAGATCGCTAGGCAAAATCAAAGAGCCAAACTGTAGAAGAGCCTAATCTGAATCCTGATTGCCGAGTTTTCTTTTCACCACAGTTCTTGCTTCCTGTTTTCTTTGTAATAGAATCCAAACATTCCTTCAATTTTTGATCATGAGTTTAATACATTTGTTATTTCTCTTCATTTGAGTTACTACACTGGTTATATGAAATCAACACGCAGTTCTTTCATCAGTGGAGTCTCTGTGGACTTCTTTTGGCTCACTGCTCCTGGGTAATCTCTCCTAAGATGCTTCATGCCCTCAGCTTCCTAGGATCAATCTAACTTCCCTTTATGGAAACAGCTGAATATTCAGCCTCTCTAATCTTCAATTCTCATCTGTAAAAAAGAAATAATTGTGGTGTATTTTGTATTTTAATACAGCTTCAATTATATAAGTAAGGTAGGTAACATACTTAGTGTAAAACCTGTCACACAGAAGACCTCTGACTAATGTTAGCTATTGTAATTAAGCTCTTTCAATATTGGTCCCCATAAAGGCTATGATAGGTGATTTTATCTGTGTTTTGAAGTATAAGAAATTAGTATGTCTAAGGGAAGTGAAATGACTCACCTATTATCATACAGAAGAACCCAGGACTTGAACACTATTCCTTTGAACATTAATCTAGTTATCTTTTCATTATATCTCAAGAGCAAAATACATATGACTTGTATAGATTTCATTTCATTGATTATTAGAGAAAGATAAGCTACAACTAAACTGATTCTGGTATCAGACAGTGTTTTTTTCATTTTTGACCTCTTAGAAGAAAAACTGTTATATTAACCAACCTATATTAGTTAGGGTTCTCAGGGAAACAGAACTAACAGGAGATATCTATAAATATGAAGTTTATATAAGTGTCTCACATAACCATGGGAATGGAAGAATCCAAAATCTACAGGGCAGTCCATGAGCTGGCAGCTTCGATGAAGGTCCTCAACAAACTCCCCAGGAGAGGCTGGCTGACTGAAATGGAGACACATATTCTCTCCTCTGAACTCTTCTTAATAGCCTTTGGGTGGGGTTGTGTGATGGTGGCTCCTTAGCAGAATTCTTGCCTGCCATGCCAGAGACCCAGGTTTGATTCCCAGTGCCTGCCCATGCCAAAAAAAAAAAAAAAAAAAAAAGAGCTTTTGGGTGATTAGATTAAATGTCACTCATTGCAGAAGATGCTCCCCTTAGCCAACTGCAGATATAATCAACTTTGGGTGCCACCAACGTGCTCATGATTTAAGTCCACAAAATGTCCTCACAGCAACAGATAGACCAGTGTTTGCTTGACCAGGCAACCAGGCATCATCACGTGGCGAAGTCGATACCTGAAACCACCATCACACAACTTATTAGCAATGAGCCATTTAACATTCATTCTGAAGTATCTAAATAATATTTCCCATAGGAAAACCAGAGCTCCTTGGAAAAATGCCTGTTTCTGGGTCTAGTACATAAAAGGTACCCAAGAAGCCTGGAATTTTTTGTTATACAAGAAAGTAAAAAATTATCATGGATCACTAGGATTTTATTAAGAAGATACACAAGTCAATTTAAATAGTCCCCTGCTGCCAAAGATGGGAAAATTCCAGAATCGTTAAAAAGAATAACTGCTTCCTATAGCCACTCAATAGTCCATCATATGTGTACACCACAGTTTACCTTTCTGTTCAACAGTTGATCTACTCTTTGGCCTCCTTTATCCATTGCAAATCATGAATAATGCTGCCATAATACGAGTGTACTGCAAATGTCTATTCATATCCCTGCTTTCAATTCTTCCAGATATACACCTAATGACAGGGTACAGGATCATATGGCAACCCTCTATTTAGTCTCCTGTGGTGCCACCTCACTGACCTCCAGAGGGGCTGCTCCATTCTACTCCCATACCAACAGTGAATAGGTGTATAACTTGCTCCACATCTTCTCCAGCAATTGTATCTTTCTGTTTATTTTTAAACAGTTTTATTCACACACCATACAATCCATCCTATATGTACATTCAGTGGCCCCTATATAATTACATAGTTATGTATTAACCACCAGAATCTTTTCTTTCTTTCTTTCTTTCTTTCTTTCTTTCTTTCTTTCTTTCTTTCTTTCTTTCTTTCTTTCTTTCTTTCTTTCTTTCTTTCTTTCTTTCTTTCTTTCTTTCTTTCTTTCTTTCTTTCTTTCTTTCTTTCTTTCTTTCTTTTTTGGCATGGGCAGGCAATGGGAATCGAATCCAGGTCTCTGGCATGGCAGGTGAAAACTCTGCCACTGCACCACCATTAACTGCCCAAACCACCGCAACCTATATGAGAAAATTTCCATTGCATCCAAAAAGAAATAAGAGGGGAAAAAAAGGGAGAAACAACAATAAGAATCCTATATCCCCCCTTTATATCCCCCCTCTTATTGACATTTAGCTTTGGTATATTGCCTTTGTTGCAAACGATGAAAGGTCACTTCAGTGTTATTGTCAACCATAGACTCTAGTTGGCATTAATTGTATTTTACATATACCATTCCATTGTTAACACCTTGCAAAGGTGACATCATTAGTTCTCCCGCAAGTAAAAACTTTCTTCTATTTGTACATTTAGTCACCATCATTGTCCACTCTTAGAATCATAAAGTTATACAGTTTCATTTTTTATCCCCTATCTTCTCCTCTGGTTATATACATGCTCCTAGCCTACCTTTTTCAACTATACTCTCACTCAGCTTTGTTCCTTATACTTAAGATATTCTGCTCCAATCACACAGTATTATGCTATCCATTTCTGAACACTTTACAACCAATTCTGTTGAACCTTCCATATTTCTTCAACATCAAATGCCCAATCTTCACCCTCTTTCCATCTCCTGATAACCTGTGTTTTCAACTTCACCTCTAGGAGTTTGCTCATTATAGTTGTTTCATATTAGTGAAGTTATACAGCATTTGTCCTTTTGTTTCTGGCTTACATTGCCCAACATGTCCTCAAAGTTTATTCATGTTGTTGCATGTGTCATGACTTTATTCTGTCTTACAGCTGCATAATATCCTATTGTATGTTTATACCACAATTTGTTTATCCACTCATCTGTTGATAGATATTTGGGCTGTTACATTTGGGCTGTTTCCATCTCTTGGCAATCCTGAATAACGCTGCCATAAACATCAATGTGAAAATTTAGTTCATGTCCATGCTTTCAATTCTTGCAAGTATATATCTAGTATATATTTCCTCAACATCCTCTTCAGCACTTGTAGTTCACTATGTTTTATTTGTTTGTTTGTTTTTGATGATGGCAATTCTAGTAGGTGTGAGACGATATCTCATTGTGGTTTTTACTTGCATTCCACTAAGAGCTGGTGAAGTTGAACAACTTTTCATTTGCTTTTGAGCCATTTGTATTTAGTCTTTGGAAAAGTGTTGGTTCGTGTCTTTTGCTGATTTTTTATTGAGTTGTTTGTCTTTTTTTTGTTAAGTTGTAGGATCTCTTTATATATTTTGGATATTAAATGCTTATAAGATATGTGCTTTCCCATTGCATAGGGAAAATATTTTCTCATATTGCATAAACTTCCTTTTTACTTTCCTGACAAAATCTTCTGATGTGCAAAAGTATTTAATTTTGAGGACATCCAATTTATCTATTTCTTATTTCATTGTCTACAATTTGAGTGTAAGGTCTAGGAAATGACCTCCTACCACAAGATCCTTAAGAGATTTTCCTCTAAAAGTTTTATGGTCTTAGCTCTGATGTTTAGGTCTTTGATCCACTTTGAGTTAATTTTTGCATAAAGTGTGAGATAGGAGTCCTCTTTTCATTCCTTTGGATATGAATATCCAGTTCTCCAAACACCATTTATTGAAGAGGTTTCTCTGTCCCTGTAGAGTTGGGGACACTCAATTTGATTCCATTGGTCAGTATATCTATTTTTATGCCATTACCAGGCTGTTTTGACCACTGTAGCTCTGTGGTATTCATTAAAGTCAGGTAGTATGAGACCTCCTACTTTATTTTTCTTTATCAACATATTTTTAGCTATTTGGGCACCTGGACTTTCCAAATAAATTTGATTATTGGTTTTTCTATTTGTGTAAGTAAGTTGGGATTTTAATTAGTATTGCAATGAACCTATAAATCAATTTGGTAGATTTGACATCTTAAATATATTTAGCTAAGTTTTAACTATATTTAGTCGAAGCCATGAACACTGTATGTCTTTCCATTTATTTAGGTCTTCCCTGATTTCTTTTAGCAATGTGTTGTAGTTTTTTTGTATGGGTCTTCAATATCCTTAGCTAAATTTATTCCTAAATATTTGATACTTTGGTTTGCAGATGTAAATAGAATTTTTTTCTTGATAGCCTCCTTAGGTTGCTCATTACTAATGACTAGAACTATGACTGATTTCTACATGTTTATCTTGTATTCTGCCACTTTGCTATACTTGTTCATTAGCTCTAGTAGCTTTGCTTGGTGGGGTGGTTTCTACGTATAGGAACATGTCATCTGTAAACAGTGAGAGTTTTATTTCTTCATTTCCAATTTGGATGCCTTTTATTTCCTTTTCTTGCCTAATTACTCTAATTAGAACTTCCACACAATGTTGAATAACAATGCTGGCAGTGGGCATCCTTGTCTTGTTCCTGATCTTAGAGGGAAAGCTTTCAGTATTTCCCCACTGAGGATGATGCTAGCTGTGGTTTTTTCATATATTATCTTTATCATATTGAGGAAGTTCTCTTCTATCCCTATCCTTTGAAATGTTTGCATCAGGAAAGGATGTTGAATTTTGTCAAATGTCTTTTCTGTACCAATGAGACGATCATGTGGTTTTTCTGCTTTGATTTATTGATTTGGTATATTTGGTATATTAATTGATTTTCTTGTGTTGAACCGCCCTTGCATACTTGGAATAAAGCTACTTGGTCATGGTGTATAATTCTTAAAATGTGCTGCTGGATTCAATTAGAAAATATTTTCTTGAGGAATTTTGCATCATTCATTAAAGAGATTTGTCTCTAATTTTCTTTTCTTTCAGTAACTTTGTCTGGCTTTGGTATTAGGGTGATGTTGGCTTCACAGAATGAGTTAGGTAGCTTTTCCTCCTCTTCAATTTTTTTGAAGAGCTTGAGCAGGATTGGTAGTAATTCTTTCTTGAATGCTTGGCAGAATTCATATATGAAGACATCTGCTCAGGGACTTTCCTTTTTTGGAAGGATTTTAATTACTGATTCAATCTCTTAACTTGTGATTGGTTTGTTGAGTTCTTCTATTTCTTCTCTAGTTAATGTTAGTTGTTCAAACTTTTCAAACAATTTGGCCATTTCATCTAAGTTGTTTAGTTTGTTAGCATATAGTTGCTCATAATATCCTCTCATTATCTCCTTTATTTCTATGAGTTTAGTAGTTCTGTCCCTGCTCCCATTTCTGATTTTATTTATTTGCATACTCTCTCTCTTTTTTTGACAACCTAGCTAAGGGTCCATTGATTTTATTAATTTTTCTCAAAGAACCAACTCTGGTTTTGTTGATTCTCTTTATTTTTATATGTTCTCAATTTCATTTATTTTTTCTCTAATCTTTGCTGTTTCTTTCCTTGTTTGCTTTGGGGTTAGTTTGCTGTTCTTTTTCCAAGTTCTCCAGGTGAGCAGTTAATTCCTTGAGTTTTGCTTTCTTCTTAAATGTAGGCATGTAGGGCAATAAATTTCCCTCTCAGCACTGACTTTTCTGCACTCCATAAGTTTTTATATGTTGTGTTCTTATTTTCATTTACCTCAGATATTTACTGATTTCTCTTGCAATTTCTTCCTTAACTCATTGGTTGTTTAAGAAAATTGTTCAGCCTTCATATATTTGTGCATTTTCCAAAATTCCACCTGGAATTGATTTCAACTTCATTCCATTATGATCTGAGAAAGTGTTTTGTATGATTTCAATCTTTTAAAATTTATTAAGATCTGCTTTGTGACCCAACATGTGGTCTATCCTGGAGAGTGATCCATGAACACTTGAGAAAAATTTGTATCCTACTGTTGTGAAGTGAAATAGTCTATGAATATCTGGCAAGTCTAGTTTGTTTATTATATTATTCAAGATGAAATTCCCTTATTGAGTCTCTGTCTAGATGTCCTAGCCACTGATGAGAGTGGTGTACTGAAGCCTGCAAATATTATTGTAGAAGTGTCTATTTCTCCCTTTAGTGTTATCAGTATTTACCTCATGTATTTTGGGAATCTGGCTCAGTGCATAAATATTTATGATTGTTATATCTTCTTGATGAATTGTCCCTTTACTACTACATAGTGTCCATCTTTGTCTCTTTAATTGTTTTACATTTAAGTCTAATTTGTCTATTAGTATAGCTACCACTGCTCTTTTCTGGTTGTTGTTTGTGTGAAATATCTTTTTCCAACTTTTCACTTTCAACCTCTTTTTGTTCTGGGATCTAAAGTGAGTCTCCTGTAGACAGCATATAGATGGATCCTGACTTTTTAAAAAAAAAAAAATCTGTTCTGCCAGGCTATGTCTTTTGATTGGGGAGTTTAATCCATTAACATTTAATGTTATTAATGTAAAGGCAGTATGTTCTTCAACCATTTGTCTTTCAGATTTTATATGTCATATCTTATTTTTTCTCTCTTTTTATCCTTTTAGTTACCCTTACTGATAATCCTCATTCTACAAGCTTCTCTAAACTCTCTTTCTGTCTTTTCTTATCTGCCAGTAGTGCTCTCTCTAGTGCTCTGCTTTAGTTCATGAACAAGCAGGTCTCTTGTTTATGAACACTCTCAGTGTCTGTTATATCTGCAAATATTTAAAACTCTCCCTCATTTTTGAAGGACAGTTTTTCTAGATATAAAATTCTTGGTTGGCATTTTTTTCTCTTTGAGTATCTTAAATATATCATACCATTTCTTTCTTGCTTCCATCATTTCTGCTGAGAAATCCATACTTAGTCTTATTGAGCTTCCCTTGTATGTGATGGATTGTTTTTCTCCTGTTGCTTTCAGAATCCTCTTTGTCTTTGACATGTGACAAGTTGTGCCAGTTTGAAAATATCATGTACCCCAGAAAAGTCATGGTTTAATCCTGATCCAATCATGCGAGAGTAGCCATTTCTTTTAAACCTGATTCAATATTGTAAGACAGAAACTTTTATTAAATTATCTCCATGGAGATGAGATGTGCCCAAATGTGGGTGTGATCTTTTGATTACATGGAAATGTGACTCCACCCATGCCAAGTGGATCTTGATTTTTTATTGGAATCCTTTAAAAGAGGAAGCATTTTGGAGAGAGTCAAAAATGACAGAAGTTTCAAAGCTCATAGAGAGCAGATGTAGATGCTTGAAGAACTGTTGCTTCAGAGAACAGAGTTACAGATGTTTGGAGATGACTGGAGCCAGCAGACTTCACCATGAGTTGTTAAGCAAGCCAGAACCTGGAGAGATCCAAGGGAAGCCAAAAGATGAAAGCCAGCCCTGGAGAAGCAAAGTGAGGAACCCTCACAGGAGCAGAGGCTGAGAGCAATTGAGTCTTGAAGCAAGGGAATAGCAGATGCCAGACATGACTACCTAGCTGACAGAGGTGTTCCTGACCCATTAGCCTTCCTTGAATTAAGGTATCTTTCCCTGGATGCCTTAATTTGGACAAATTTATATGTTTAGAACTGTAAACTTGTAACTTACTGAATTCCACTTTTGAAAAAGCCATAAAAGTTGTGGTATATTGCATTCTGGCAGCTAGCAAGCTAACACACAAGCTGATTAGTAAGTGTCTTAGAGTAGGTCTATTTGGATCTATTCTGTTTGGGGTATGATGTATTTCTTGGACCTGAAATTTTATGTCTTTCATAAGAGTTGAGAATTTTTCAGTTATATTTCCTCCATTGTTCTTTCTGCCCCCTTTCACTTCCCTTCTCCTTCTGGGACACCCATACCACATATATTCATCTGATTCATGTTGTCATTCATTTCCCTGAGATCCTGCTCATATTTTCCCATTCTTTTCCCTATCTGTTCTTTTGTGTGTAGGATTTCAGGTGTCAGGTCCTGTAGTTCACTAATCATTTTTTTCTGCCTCTTCAAATTTGCTTTTGTAAGTCTCCATTGCATTTTTATATCTTCTATCATGCCTCTCATTCCCATAAGTTCTGCCATTTGTTTATGCAAGCTCTTGGGGTATGAATTCTCTAAAGAACAGTCACTGCTTGTTCTGGGTCTTCCTCTCCAATCTCTTTTCTTGAGGGGGAATGGGGGGACTGCTCTTCAGCCCCCTGTTCCCTGAAGGAAAAGTTACAGTTCTCTCAAACAGCCCCCCATTTCCCCTCTGCCAGGAACTTGTTTGAACCATGCTGGGTTCCACTTTTTATAGTTTGAAGCTGTTGCAGGTTTGAGACAGGCTGGCCTCCACTTTTTGTAGGTATTTATGTTTTCTGGGAGAAAGAAAAGGGATAATACAAACATATTCACTTTAGCAAAATATTTATTTTCCTAAATATTAAATCTTAATTCTACAATTCTAAAAGTATAACAATACAGAGGGTGGGGCAAGATCTCAGCATAGGGCAGTGTGGGATTTAGTTCATCCTCTGGGGTAGTTATTAAATAGCTTTCTGGAACAACTGTTTGGAGCAACTGTGTGGGAGACTTCCACGATACACATCAGACACCAGCCGGGAAGGGGTGGAAGAGCTGAGATCACAGCACAGAACTATAAGTAAATTCTTCATGCTGTGGAGGCTGGTGCCTCTTCCCCACTGGCATAACAGGTTGATTTGGAGACCCTCCCTGGTGGGAAACAGAAGCCCTTTCTACTAGGAGCAAGGGAGGGAAAGCTCAACTAAGCTTCAATTGCAGATTTGATCAACAAATTAAGACAGCTGACTACAAGCTCAGAATACAGATAAAACTACAAGACAAATAGGAAGGAAACTGGGAGGCTTCTCCTCAGCAGTGAGAAGGTGGGATTGATGGGAAAAAAAATACAGAGGGTTTTGGAGTTGGCTGAGCTCATAATACTGGAAAAGAGTTTTGTCCTAAGAAAAGGGGCACATAGAGCCAGAACTAACACTGGCTCTTGATTGGTGCACCTGTGGAGCTGGGGAAGGTTCCAAAAAGATTTTTTTCTCTTCTTTCTTCCTTTCTTCCTTTCTCTCTCTCTCTCTCCCCCTCTCTCTCCCTCTCTCTCTCTTTCTTTCTTTTTTTTTTTTTTTTTTTTTTTTTTTTTTTTTACTTTTTAGCAGCCCATTAAAGAAAGCAGCAGGTGTTCTCAGTTTTCAGCACTGTCCCAGGCAATGGTGGAATTAAGGAATGTCTGACAAAGTAACTAATCAGGCAAAGGAGGTGGTTCCCTAAAGGGCCTAGCTTCCTCAATAAAAGTTGTGTTAGAAAGGCCCAACACAAGTGATAGCTCTAGTTTAAAGATTTTAGACCCCAGGGGCTGCAAAGGTGAAGCTGAGCCTACTTATATTTATGCCTGAGTCACCCCTACAGAATGTCTTTTATTGTGTGGATGTGACCTCTCTAAGCCAATTCAGCAGGTGAATTCCCTCCCCTCCCCCATACATGCAGCATGACTTCTAGGGGTGTAAATCTTCCTGGAAAAATGAGATATGTCTCCTAGGGATGAGCTGGGACCTGGCATCATGGAATTGAGAAAACCTTCATGACCAAAAAAGGGAAAAGAGAAATGAGGCAAAATAAAGTTTCAGTGTCTGAGAGATTTTAAA
>PVIY010048831.1:0-17078 GCA_004026745.1 Myrmecophaga tridactyla
TATATATACCCAGCCCTCTCAATAAAACTTTGCAGCTTGATCAGAATTTTTGTATTGCTGTCGTTCTTCGTGTCTCTTGTCCCATACCATTCCTCCCTCACAGGAGTTAGAGCCTCGGTTGATCGTCCCGCGGGCCGGGACACTGCGCTTTTCTTCCACAGCTGTCAGAGGGGGCTAATGATGGGGCTGTTTGTAGCAGACAATGCACACAAACGCGTTTTACAAACATGAGGGGCTGTTAGACCTACAGCAGGACCATCATTGTATCAGCTTTGTGTTGCTGTCGTTAACAAATCTCCACAAACTCAGCGGCTTAAAATAACTCAAATTTATTATCTCACAGTCTCACAGGCGAGATACAGGTCTCACTGGGCTAAAATCGAGGTGCCTGCAGGGCTGCGTGCTTTCCTGGAGACTCTGGGGAAGAATCTGCTTTCAAGTTCATACAAGTTGTTGGCAGAATCCAGTTTCTTGTGGGTAGGGCTGAGACTCCGGTTTCCTAACTGGCTGGGGACCACCCTTAGATCCGAGAGGCCTCTCTGCAGTCATTGCATGTGGGTCCCTCCTGCATCTCAGCCAACAGTGCATCAAATCATTCTCACACTTTGCAATCTCCCTGTTGTCTCTGCTGTATCTCTCTTCTGCCCTCTTCTGTCGAAGCCTTTCTGCTTCTCTTTTATTAAGGGCTCGTGTGATTTCATTGGGCCTATGTGCATAATCTCCCTGTCTTAAGGTCTGTAATTTTATTTACTTCTGCAAAATTGCTTTTGCCGTGCAATGTGTCATGTCACGGTTTCCGGGATTTAGCGTGTGGACATGTTTGGGGGCCATCCTGCCTATCACAACCACTACTTCAGTCTAATATTTGTCAGCCCTCTGGGCGGTGCATTGTGCTGAGCCTTGGGGGGTACAGAGTGAAAAATTCAGACTGAGGCCTTCCCTCCTGGAGCAAGGCCACTGCTAGCATAGCATCTGCAGGGCTGGGAGCACCCACGTGGAGGCTCACGAGCCTTATGGCTCAAGAGTTGAAGGCATAAGCAAGCCAGGCCTGTGGGCAGCCCTCATGCCCACCCTGCTCTCCATGGTTCACTCTGGGCAGGGTACAACGGAAGCTGTGCCTGGGCACAGGACTCCCCGGCTGGGGGCTGACTCACCCAAGTTTAGGATGGGACTGACCCGATCAAGTTGTCCACAGAGCCAGGACAGGTGGGTCTCCCTGCCCCAGACCTCTCTTTTCTGGCTCTAGTTTCCAGGCAGTTCTAAAAGCCTTCCAGGGTATGCCCCTCCTCAGCAAAATGGCAGGAGGAAACACCTCCCGGGGACCCTGCTCTGGGTGATTTATTTGGGGTGGCCACCTTGAAACCAGAGCAGCCCCTCTTTCTCTGCTTTCTTGTGGCAGAGGCTCGTCGGCACAACCAGATCCCTATACTCAGGTCCTTTCAGCTCCCATTCTCTGACCGGGATGGAGAGAGGGTGGTTCTCACCTTTTCCTGTGAAGTTCTTTTGTTCAGTCCGTCACTGACATCCTAAAGAACATTTTTAGGGAACCAAAAAGAAGAAACTGTGTGCTGGTGTGACTTCTAGCCCTTTGCACTGCGAGCCCAGGGCCGGCCTTGTGATTTTATTTCTCTCCAGGGTGGCTGCAGTGACTTCTGACCTTGCTTATATATGCTTTCGCCCCCTCCAATGTCACCTACCCCCAAACCACACTGGCCAAGAACCTTGTCCCCACTCCTTTATAACCTTGGCCTCCAAGGTTGCCCCCCTCCCCGACCCCTGCTGCCCCACCATCTCTGGGCTCCCCACCCGGGCCTCCGTTCAGGTGCTTAAATGAACCCTGCAACCCCTCCCACCCCCCAAATCTCACCTGACTTTTGCATGTGCAGTTCCTGTTTCCTGGGAGGCACCTCCCACCTTGCTTCACCTCCTCCCTCCTCCCCTCCCTTCAAATATCAACCTGGGGGAGTCATCCTTGAAACTAAGAAACTAAGAATTAACAAATGATGATGACTCCTGAGTCATCATATAGATGCTTTTCTTTCAACATGGTATAATACACAGAAGTTAAAACTGAAATTGCTGAAACTCAACTAGTCTCAGCTCTGTTTACAGTTACTATCGTGCCATTTTGAATCTATTATGTACCCCGGAAAAGCCATGTTTTAATCCTGGCCCAATCTTGTGGGACAGCTGTTTCTTTTAATCCTAATTCAATATTGGAGGGCAGAAACTTTTGGTTAGATCGTCTGCATGGAGATGTGGCATGCCCAGTTGTAGGTGTGACCTTTGATTAGATGGAGATGTGACTCCACCCATTCCAGGTGGGTCTTGATTAGTTTACTGGAATCCTTTAAAAGAGGAAACATTTTGGAGAGAATCAGAAATAACAGAGCCAACAGAGAGAAAGAGAGAGACAACAGAAACTTCAGAGCCCAGAGCTGGCACAGATGCCGACAGTTGGAGAACAGAGACACAGATGTTTGGGTATGCTTGGAGCCAGCAGATGTCACTGTGAGATGTTAAGCAAGCCAGAACCTAGAGGGAGCCAAGGAAAGTCAAGAGATGAACGTCAGCCCCGGAGAAGCAAAGTGAGAAACCCCTACAGGAACAGAGGCTTTCCTTGAATTAAAGAATCTTTCTCTGGATGCCTTAGTTTGGACATTTTTAATGGTGTGGAACTGTGAAGTTGTAACTTACTAAATTCCTCTTTTTTAAAGCCATTCCAGTTCCAGTATATTGCATTTTGGCAGCTTTCAAGCTAATATGTGGTTATTTTAGCCTAGTCTCACCCCTGTGTATACTTATTGTTATGATAGTAACAACTCCATCCCCCTTGTTGAATCCACCCTGATCTCTTTAGACTCATGGCCATATGTTTTGAGCTGACAGACCATCTGATCTCCTGCTTTGCATGTAGCATTAAACCCTCTCTTTGAAACTCCAGTGGCATAGATTGGTTGTTATGTGCATCAGGCAGAGAACCCCAAATTTGTTTAGTGTCCATTTGGCAACCCCAGAAGGGACAAATCTTCCTAAGAAGCAAGGAGTCCTACACTGTCCAAAATCCTGGAGCCCCAGCAGGACAGGTAAATGTAGCAATCAAGCCTTGTGGCCACTACACTCTTTTAGTTAAGAGGCTCAGCAACCAGGTTTTTCTCTGCTCTGCCAGCACTCCAGACCTGCAGCCCCTTACAAAGCTTCAAAGAGAGAAACAGTTTGCAGTTCCAAGTCTGATTGGGTGAGTGGGTCATCAAGGTAGAAGTGGTTTGGGAAGTTAGTCCAGTGGTTTGACTCCCCTGGATCTAGGATAGTATAATGCTTCAAATCCCCTGGAACTAGGTTAATCCAGGAGTTCGAGTCCCCTTGTTCTAGTTTGCAAGCTGCTGGAATGTGATATACCAGAAACAGAACAGCTTTTAAAAAGGGGAATTTATTACGTTACAAGTTTGCATGTTCTAAAGCTGTGAAAATGTCCAAATTGAAGCAGGCTATAGAAACATCCAATCTAAGGCATCCAGGGACAGATACCTTGGTTTAAGAAGGCTGGTGATGTTCAGGGCTTCTCTCTCAGCTAGAAAAGCACATGGCAAACATGGCGTCATCTGCTAGCTTTGTCTCCTGGCTTCCTGTTTCATGAAGCTCCCCCAGGAGAATTTTCCTTCTTCATCTCCAAAGGTCTTTGGCTATGTGGGCTCTGCAGCTTTTTTCCAAAATGGTTCCCTCTTAAAAGCCTCCAGTAAGCAACCCCACCTTGAATGGGTGGAGGCACATCTCCATGGAAACCATATAATCAAGAGTTACTACCCATCATTGGGTGGGTCACATCTCCATGGTTAATAAAAAAGCTCCCACCCAGCAATACTGAATGAAGATCAGAAAACATGGCTTTTCTGGGGTATATCACAGATTCAAACCGGCACACCCCCTGACCTAAGTTAGTTCACAGTTAAGTTCCCTGGACCCCTAGGTCCTGGGTGCCACTTCCAGAACAATCCCTCCTGAGGCCAGGACTTATACACCTTTCTGTTTTTTGGGTTCCATTCTCTATGGGGTTTGAGGTCCTGTGTTTGTCCGGTGAGTATATTCCTGGCAAAAAAAGTAATCTAACAATTAATTGGTATTTAATGAAATTAAGTATGCTTATTTGTTAACTGGTATGTTACTTAGGCATAGTCAATGTTTAATGCCTGTTTAATTATTAATTGTTGTGTTCGATCTAGTTAATTGGTATAATAACTTGAAAGTGTTAAGTGTCTGTTTAATATATAGTAAGTGTTAAGTGTCTGTTTATATTTGCTAATTGGTGTGTCCGCATTTTTATTGTTCGAGTGTTCTAGTTGGTTATGGGTAATGAAAATTCTTTAAAATGGGAAATGCTAATTCTAATAGCATTCCTAAAGACAGCCCTTTGGTTTGTATTTTGAAAAATTGGAAAGATTTTAGTTATGGGCCTATGGGAAAAAAATGGTTTATTTCTGTAACACAGTCTGTTTTCAGTATGATTTAGAATCAGGAGAGAAATGGCCTGAGAGTGGCTCTTTAGAAATGAAGACTGCGTTAAAGTTAAAGCGGCTCTGCAAGAGAGAGCAGAATTGGGATGAGATGATGCATGTCCAAACCTTAATTTGTCTCTCCCAGCAATCAATGATGATGAGAAAATGCAGATTTTTTTTTACCTATGAAGATTAGTGGAGAAAAGAAAAATGTCCTCCCTAACTCAAATTTGGAGGATCTAATAGAACCTTTATTAAGTCCTTCATCGGCTCCACCTCTACCCTATAACAGAGGGGCCAAACATCAGGAAGCTTTCCTACCTCCTCCTCCTCTGTGTCCCTCTTTATCAGGGGTAAAAAACCCCTGAGATAGAAATGGTCACCCTTTCCCATACCCAAGAGTGTACTAAATTCAGCCAGGATTGCTCTCTAAAACCAGTATCAGAGCCACCAGCAAAACTTCTACCCCTCTGGCAAGTGCCTATAGGAGGAGAGAATGGGGAGGCCTGTGAGGATTTGTATATGTACACTCCCCATTCTCCACGTGAAATTTAGGTAACTGGAAAATACTGCCCCATTCTATAGAGGAGGCCCAAAGGAAATAGAAAACTTAGTTCAATCTTGTAATAGGTCGAGGTGTCACCTTGGCCAGGTGATGGCCTGCAGTTGTTCTGTGGCTGTGGATTTACATAATCAGAATGTGAAATTCATCTTTGGCTGATCACATCTGCAGTCAGCTAAGGGGAGAGCCTTCTGCAATGAGTGAGGCTTAAAAGGAGAGGTCAGAAAAGAGAGAAGGAGCTCAGTACAGCCCAGAACAATGCAGCTCAGAGCTCAGAGGTGGCTGAGAGTCAGACATTTGGAGATGAAGAAAGGATCGGCCCCAGGGAAAGCCTTCTGAACCCAGAAGCCAGGAGAGAATCCCAGCAGATATCACTGTGTGCCTTCCAAATTAGTACATTTGCAACCAAATAAATCCCCTTTATAAAAGCCAATCCAAGTGCATGGGTGGTTCAGTGGTAGAATGCTCACCTTCTATGTAGGAGACCCAGGTTGGATTCCTGGACCACACACACACACACACACACACACACACACACACACACACACACAGAAAAGCCAGTCCATCTCAGGTGTATTACACTCTGGCAGCCTTAGCAAAATGAAACAGATTTTGGTACCAGAGAAGTGGGGTGCTACTGCATTTGCAAATACGAAACATGCTGGAATGGCTTTTTAAATAGATAAGGGGAGGATTCTGGAAGAATTGTGAGGAACTTGATAGAGAAAGCCTATATTGCTTTGAAGAGACTGTTGGTAGAAACATGGATGCTAAAGATACCTCCACTGAAGCCTTACAGAAATTGGTAACAGGGCAGATTGGATGGAGGGTGACCCTTGTTTTGAAGTGGCAGAAACTTTGGCAAAACTCGTTCCTGCTGCTGTTTGGAAGGGGGAATTTGAATGTGATGATCTAGGATACTTACTTGGCTGGGGAGATTTCCAAACTGAGTGCAGAGGTGCAGCCTGCTTTCTCCTAAAAGTTTACAGTAAAATGCAACAAAAGTGGGATAAACCGAGGACTGAACTTTCGGTCAGTTTCTGCAAAGAGACCAGATGCTGATGGTCTGGAAAATTCTGAGTTTCCAGAAAATGAGACCCCAGAGAATAGTGCCTGGTGTGAGAATTTAAACAAACGTGGAACCAGTCAGCCATTACAGGACAAGCGAGGATTGGAGATGGAGTTATCCAGAAATGATTTGTGGAAGGTCCTATTGTCTCATGTCTTTGATTCTTGCATGCTGCATGCCAAGTCAACAATTTTTTTCTGCAAAACTGGGTGAATGGAACCACTACCAATCTACACTAAAAGGGACAGATTGAAGAAAGAATGGCCTCAGGGGCAGAACCGTGGAAGCTAAGATCTGAAACCTTGGGCTGGGAGAGTGGACCCATCTGTGAATGTGGCAAGGGGGTGAGTTTGCCCTGGAGACAGAGGGTGGGCCTTCTGCCTTGATGTTCAGGGAAAGTTCTGGTGCCCCAGAGAGGGAAGAGATTCTGGGTGCCACTCATGCTTGAGGAGGGTGGGACTCAGACAAAGGTGGTCTCCTCAATGTTCCCCAATGTTGCAACCCTTACCCCAGCACTTGGAGAAAACAGGGCCACTGCATAGGCTGCCGCATGCTAAAGCCCCGAGGATGAATGACTCTCAGACTTTGAAATGAAATGGAGTTGGCCTGCAGCTTTTCGGAATTGTTTAGATCCAGTGACCCCTGTTTTCCTTCCAGCTTTTCCTTATGGCAATGGAATGGTTTATCCTGAGTGTTCCTTTTTTGTATACTGGAAGCAGATAATTTGCTCTACTTGCACAGTCCACAGCCAGAGGAGAATTTTTCTTTATGACAGACCATGCCTGTCACTTACTTTGATGAGATTGTGTACCATTTTTGAGTTGGTTTGTACTTGTATTGTTACTGAAATGATTTAAGGCTTTTGTGATGTTGTGATGAAATGCATGTATTTTGTATATGGAAAGATTCAGTGCATTGCATGCAGGACAGATGAGTATAATTAGGCAAAAAAAAAATGTCTGTTACTGTTTTCTATTTAGAGACTAAATATGGTTTAAGGTGATGTGAATAGTTTCTAAGATGACAAGAGGTGGACTGTGCAGTAGTTAGGTCCAGGTGTCCACTTGGCCAGGTGATGGTGCCCAGTTGTTCTGTTACTGTGGACTTACATAATCAGAATGTGAAATTCATCTTTGGCTGATTACATCTTTGGTCAGCTAAGGGGAGTGCCTTCTGCAATGAGCGAGGCTTAAAAGGGGAGGAGAGAAGAGAGAGAGAAGCAGCTCAGCACAGCACAGCACAGCCCAGCAGCTCAGAGCTCAGAGCCGGCTCAGACCCAGATATTTGGAGATGCAGAGAGGCACTGCCCTGGGAAAGCCATTTGAACCCAGTAGCTGGGAGAGAATCCCAGCAGACACTGTCGTGTGCCTTTCCAAATAAGTAAATTTGTAGCTAAATAGATCCCTTTATAAAAGTGAATCCATTTCATGTGTATTGCATTCCAGCAGCCTTAACAAGCTAAAACAAACCTATAACCCAAATTGGGCTAATATTTAAACATACCAGAAAAAGATGAAAAAGTAAGGTTTAAATTAGTGAGTTTCATATTTCTATGCTTCTGGGTTTTTTGCTTTTTTTTTTTTTTTTGCATGTATCTAACTTTCTGTGTCTCTGCAATATTTTCTTACCTCTGCAGGGTAATACCAAATTGGCAAACAACATTTCTTAAAACAGCTCTATTCAAATCCCTTGAGGATAAATAAACATATATATAATATATTAATAATAAATATACTCTCTATACATTTATATATAGTAAATATATTATATATCATATATATATAATATAATAAACATCAAAGAGAAGAAAGAAGAAGCTCTTTAGGCACCAGGGTTCAAAGACTTAGCGCCCGTAATCACTGTAAACAAACCTGGACAAGAGAAGAAACCACCCCTTAGAATTTCCTTATAGCAGCAGAGGGCTGCCTCAAAAATGGAAAGACTTTTCCAATTGTCCAGGTCACAGCTTTAGGTTAAATAGATTTAATAATTGGAAACAATTAAAAGAAGAACTTAGGAACTCTCATGAACACTAAGGGGTCTTAAATCCCACCACCCTCATTTAAAACTTATAAAACCAGGCCTCATTCTTTCTGTCTCACCTGTCTCTGCCCCTAGGGCCTAACCAGTTAAGGCAGCTGTGGGGAAAGGGTAGGGTGCAAAAAGGTAGGAAAGGGTGGGCTTGGTTTAGAAGTCTTTCTATTGGGCCTGGACATTAGAAATCATAGGAACAAAAGAAATGTTGTGGAATGGGCCATGTTTGCTCTGAGAGAATTCCCCAATTAAAAATTTTTTTCCCAGTAATCCCTTTGCAGTCGTAATCACAATAAACAAATCATTATTAAAATATAAATAGCCTTGGGATAGAGGTAATTGAATAAGATATAATTGCTAAATTTCAATAAGTAAGAGAAAATGTTCTTGAGAGCTATGGAAAAGTTTTCCTAGATTAATGCTTGAAACAAATTAAACAACTGTTGTATATTTTCCAGAGTCACGTTTGAGGTTGTTTATAGTTCCAGGATATTATGAAAAGAAAGAGTTTTTAAATTTCCAATAGAAAAAGGAGCATTATATTTATTAATAATTAAGATGGTGAAAAATTTAAGTCTGTGTTTAATGAAATAAAATATTAGGTTGACAAACTATTTAAAAATAATTATGCTGTGTAAGAGGTTTAAAGATAGAATCAAAGATCTTTTTGGTAATTTCAAGGTATGTGGGTATGTAAAGTGTACGGGATGTGCTTTGTTAAGGAAAAGAGTATAGTTTTGTCCTCAAGAACGTGTATGACAAAGCCTGGGTGAATGTGGAAAATTGTGGAAGTTTGTGGAAGTGAATTTTGTTTGTCATAGTCAATGTTGACGGAAATTTGATAAGCTTGTCTAAGGGAGTGCAGTTTTTTTTTTTTAACTTTTTTTTTTTTTTTACATGGGCAGGCACTGGGAGTCGAACCCGGGTCCTCTGGCATGGCAGGCAAGCATTCTTGCCTGCTGAGCCACCGTGGCCCGCCCTAAACTTTTTTTTAATTGTATGATATAGATACAAAGCAAAGAAAGAAAAAAACAATAATTTTCAGAGCACTCTTCAATAAGTAGTTACAGGACAGATCCCAGAGTATGTCATGGGCTACAATACAGTCCTCTTATATTTTTCCTTCTAGCTCCAGAATATAGGCGGCTAGAAGGTATAAATATTTTTTTATCATCACAGTCGACTTTTTTTTCCCTTTTTCTTTGTGAAAAATAACACATATACAAAAAAGCAATAAATTTCAAAGCACAGCACAACAATTAGTTGTAGAACAGATTTCAGGGTTTGGTATGGGTTACAGTTCCTCAATTTTAGGTTTTAACTTAGCTCCTCTAAGATACTGGAGACTAAAAGAAATATCAATTTCATGATTCAGCAATCATAGTCATTTGTTAAACTGTTACCAGACAAAGGCCATGGATTCTTCTGCCCAACATACTCAATAACCAATTCCTGAGATACCAGGGTTTCAAAGAGAGAAAGAGTTTATTACTACATGTGTAATAGGGGAGCAGACAGCTTAATGGCCCAAAATCTGTCTCCCCGAACTGCAGTAATTTGGGTAGTTTTATTAGAAAAAAGGTGGGTAGGGTTTAGGATAATGAGTGCAGTGGTCCTAGATGACGTAACAACAGGTGATCTAATTATTGAGCATTCACAGATTGATGACATACTAGGTCACCGAATGTATGAAAGCAAATGGCGGAATGAGGGATAGGTGACATAGGTTAAAGTATAGGTATTTCCCTGTCTACTCCAGTATTCCAGAAAGCAAAAAAGGAATATTTATATAGTGATTCACTAATCAAAATAATCTCTTAAATCCTGATTTCTTGGTTACAAAACCTTACTTTCAAAACAAAACCCTACCTTCTCTGTATAACTCCACCATCACCTTTGATCTTTCTATCCCATTCTTTAGGGGTATTTGGGCTATGGCCATTTTAACTCTTTCATGTTGGAAGGGGCCATCAGTAACATGGGGTAGGGAGATGGAAGTAGCTGATGTTTTGGAGAGGCTGGGCCCTCTAGGTTTCGGGACTTATCTGGTCCATCTGGAGGTTGTAGGTTTCTGGAAAGTTACCCTAGTGCATGGAACCTTTGTAGAATCTTATATATTGCCCTAGGTGTTCTTTAGGATTGACTGGAATGGTTTTGGTTGGGGTTTGGCTAGTTATGATAGGTAGGAATGTCTAGCTGAAGCTTGTGTAAAGAGTGACCTCCAGAGTAGCCTCTTGACTCTATTTGAACTCTCTCAGCCACTGATGCTTTATTAGTTATAGGGAGTGTAGTTTTGTAAATGCCTAGTTTTAATGTGTAAGGTAAGACTTGAATGTATATAGAAAGTTGCAGAAAGTTTGGACGTTAGTTCTATTTGTTGTAGTCAATGCTGACCCAAAATTTATAGGCTTCTTTATAGTTTTTATAACAGCTCTCTGTGCCAAATTGTGTATTCATACAAAACTGGAGTTTTGTTTTCTCTCTGTTAGAATAATGCAAATTGTTGGTCTGCTTTTAATGAGAGGCTATAAAAAGGTTTTCTTAACCATCTGAGTATTTTGTCTAGGAGACAAAGATTCTATGTCACATCAGAACAGTATCCTTGTTGATGTTTATGTTGACCTTATACTTTATTTTAGAAGACATTTTATTCTCAATTTGGTGAAATAAGGAACCAAATATTGTTTCACAGTAATCCATTTTCCTGTTCAGCACAGTGTTCAAACCTGTCAACTTTTGACATTTACCCCACCAAAATCGAACACTAAAGGATGTCTTTTATTTCAAGTGGTTGCAAAGGATTTGTTCTTTTACCCTGTAATGGTGAGGTGATATTACATAGGAAGTGTGTGGGAGGTATTACAATAAGTCGAAGGGATTTCCTATCCTTCTGTTACCTAAGTTTGTATGTGTGAAATTCATATATTTAGAGATTGCATAAACTTCCTAAAGATTGGCAGTGTTCTCACTATCTGTGTTATATCCTGATACTGATACAGATCATGGAAACAACCAAATTTACTTGTCAGTTACACTACCTCGCTCTAATGCTTCTCTGAAAGTGTGGTCAACAAGAAGGGACTTTAAAAGAGAAGCAAGGTGAGTATATACATTATGTTCTACCTGTTAATTAACATAACCCTGGTAAATTTGTAAAGGTGAAATAAGAGAAAATTTCTGCTGTGGTTTGTAGTTGATGACTCCATGTACCTCAATTGTCACATATTTTTTTTTTCTGGAAATAGCTTCATATAGAAAGATCTTATAGCAGTCAAATTTATTCCTGAGCTCAAACTGTTATTTCTAAATTCTGAGATGCTTTTCTTTTTGTGTATAACCTGGTAGATCCCTGGAACTTTGGTAAACTGTGTGATACCTGAGATTATACTGAAAAAACACTATTCCATACAGCAACTGTTAAAGAATCTGAAAAAGATTAGACTTCAGTTAGGGCTGTAAATGAGGCTGGTCCAGTTAGGACTAAAGTAAACAAGGAAACAGGGTAGAAGATGATATTCTCTGTATTTTAAAATTTTAATTTCTGTGTGAGACCAGAGGAGAGATTTATTTTGTCTAAAATTTAGATTTTCTGTGGCACACTAATTTAATCTGACTGGACAATTTATTTAGACAACCTAGTTCAACTTTATGTGGCATGGAATTAGAAAAGGAAATGAGATCTTAGTATCCTGTACAAGTTGATGAATATCCTGATGTATTTCAGAGCGTTTGGGGCATAAAATGAAAAAGTGTTTTCAAGGTCCCTTGAAGGACTGGGGAATGAAAGCATGCAACTATTAAACTTCCCTACTGGGGAATTCAAGCAATAGAGGCCCCTAATTTACTCTAAAATATATGAGCCCTGCCTAATGACATAATGTCTTAGAATCACTCCCTGAACATCTCTGATACTCAAATGTGGTCTTTCTCTCTAAGCCAAACTGCATATAAACCACTATCTTCCCCCTTATATGGAACATGACTTCCAGGGATAAATTCCCTGATACCATGGGATGAGCAATGGATTTGTGATCTAAAGGGGGGAAAGAAAATATCAATGGCCAAAAGAGTTCAAATAGGGTCAGGAAATCATTCTGGAGGTTACTTTTATGCAGGTCTCACCAGGTATTGCCAACACTATCCTAAAAATGCTAAGGAACACCTGAGGGTTCTATCTAAAATCTATAAAAAGTTATTTCCTCAATGTAATAGTTATAAATCACCTCCTTCTACTCCTTTTATTTAAACCTGCAATTTTATTTACTTATTAAGTTCATTTTTCACAGTCTTAAAGCCTCTAGATTGTTCCTAAGCCAGTTTGAAGCCATGAAGCCCAGAGGTACCAGTCTCTCCAAGAATGACAGCCAGTTTCATTCCTCTAACCCATAGTGCTGATGCCCCTTTTCAGCATGAAGTTAGAATGGTCATCACCCAGATAACCAACCCAAGATTGAAGAATTAACGAAAACGAAAGGGAGGAAATGTAACCAAGAAATTAAGGATTATGATTACTGAATCTTGATGTAGCTGTTTTTCTTTTTGTATTGTAGACTGGGCAGAAGTTAATACTTGACATTACTGAAACTCAACTGATCTCAGCCCTGTTTAGTTACTCTTATAGTGGTGATTCCAGCCTAGTCTCAGCCCTGTGTATACTTAGTATTGAAATGATAACAACTCCATTCCCCCTTGTTTGAATCCACAAAAACCCTAAACCCTTTAGACCTGGGGAGACAGATTTTGGGGCTGACAGGCCATCTGATTTCCTGCTTTGTGTGTAGCATTGAACTCTTTCTCTCTTTGAAATCCCAGTGTCATAGATTGGCTGTTATGCCCATCAGGCAGAGAATCCTAAATTTGTTCAGTATCATCTTCATGGAACTTGGTCACTCCACGGTCTGGAGAGACATCCTGTGACTCAGGTTACCCTCCTGCACAGGACACCCACCCACCCCTGCCCCTTTTCTTAGGGCATTTACTTTAGAAAACTTGTAATGGTAAAAACCTTCTCTTTTAAGATAGATATACAAATCTTTTTAAAAGCTAAATAAGCCTCTTATCAGTTTTATAACCTGGGAATGTTTTTGAAGGATATGATGTCATCTCTTTGGAATGTAATCATTGAGGCAGATAGCACCTTATCTCTCAGTTTCCATGGAAGAAACAGAACCTAATTAGGTGCCTGGCTCCAAGTCGTAAAACTACCTCCTGACATGAAGATCTGAGTGTATTTTTCCTTTGATTAGCAACATAGGTGGATACTCCAATAATCAGAGGGGAGTTTAGGATGAATTATGTGTGACAAATGGTACTGTCTAGTCATCTTACCCGAGGACCCGCTGTCATATGTAATAGGTTGTCTCTGCCTGGCTATATAAAAGGGTGCCATGCCTTTCTGTCTTTGCATCTTAGAGGATTGCTGCAGTCTGGTTGAATGCTTATTCAATAACAAAGCTGTTTTCTTTCTCTTCTACTTTTTGAAGAGGTTTTCTTGGTTGGTAGAATTTCATTGTTGCTTGAAAAGTGCAAAGGGCTCGTTAATTTGCTTTTTCTATAAAAAGAGGTCTGAGAACAAAGATGCTATATTTGTATTTGCTTACCTTTGCATTAGTAATCTTTGGAAGGATAAACAAAGAACTAAATGAGCATCATGTGTATTGATGGGAATTGGGCAGATGATGGAGAGGAGAGCGAAGGAAAGCTTTTGCTGTTCACCTTTATATTTTCTGAAACATGCAACTGTACTACTTATGCCAAATAATATATTAAAAAACGGGGGTGGGTGGTGGGTGAGAGGGAGTGGCAGGGGTGGGTGGTGGGTGAGAGGGAGTGACAGGCAAGCAGATAAAGCAACATCCCTAAAGAAAAGGAGTCCCAAGACAAGGCATTCTCTAAGACTTGATTCTGTTCATTTCTGAGCTGTCTTGACCTTAGAACCTATTGAAAACTGATTATATTGATACTTGTTTTGGGGGGGCAAGGGGAAGTGGTTTCAGGTTGGACTTGTCCTTTCAAGGTTGGTCTGAGTTCCCTGTAAAAGCAGGGAACATCTTTATTAAAAAAAAAAAAGTAAAACAAAATAACCCTCTCCCCCTTCAGTTGAGAGAACTGCTTCCAAGGCTCTGCAATACCAGTCCCCAGACTGGTGGGGAACCCCCTCTCCCTGCAAATCGTCTTGCTCTGCCTCCCAGGCCACTTTCCAAGAAGCAGGTCAGGAGTGACAGAAGAGGTGTGAGAGTGGGGTGGGGGTGAGGGGCTTTGCATTTTCAGATCCCATGAGAGACTCATTACATTCAGTCCCCCAGTGGGAGTTTGCATTGATGGTTCGAGTCCTCACGTTCTGCATCTCACCCCCCCCCGCCCCCACTCTGTGACCTTGACACGCCCCTTGCCCAGTTTCTGGGCGTCAGTTTCCAGGTGTTAGTAATGGGTGGGGGTGGGGCCGGAGCCCTGTCAGGGTTAGTGCGCCTCCTGCCGCCCTAGGCGGAGCAGCGCAGGCTGCACGAGTCCGCGGACGAGAAGAACCTCCACACGTTGACCAGCGGGAACATGAGCAGCGCTCCAAGCAGCGAGCCCCCCTGCACCGCCGCCCCGCACCACAGGAGGGCGCTGCGGCTCTGGTCACGCAGGATCACTCCCAGCATCACCTTGACATAGCTCAGACAGCCGGTGAACAGCACCCACGAGGTCACCTGCGGGGATGGGTGGGGAGAGATGCAGAGTGAAGGCGGCTTGTGGGGTGATCCCCAGGGTCGAAGGGCACTCAGAATGCGAACCAACAGGGCTAAGTGAACCCCATGGAATAACCTCTGAGCGCAGAGAAAGCCTTAGAGGGTGACCCTGCTGGCCGAGGGGACCCCATGAGTTGACCCTCCACCCCCTCCCTGGGGGCAAAAGAGAATCCAGTGGCTATTCTGGCTCCTAGATCAAGTCAAGAGCATCTGAGAGGCGGCCAAATAGGAAGAGTGGGATTCAGAGGAGAGGCCTCCCTAAGCCCCCAAGGCCTTACAAGACCTGTCCCGTTCTCCTTTCCCACCCACCTGGGGCTTCCTGAAAGAGTAGCCACAAAGACTTTAGAAAGTTCTCCAACCAGGGGTGCCTTGGCGGGGGACAGGGAGGGGCGGGGAAGGGAGAGCAGCCTGCGTCAGATACTCACAATGAGGGTCTCCCCGCCCCAGTGGCCCTGCAGGAGGGGGCAGGGGCTCATCACAGCCATGGCCATATTGTAGGCCCCAAACCCGGACCCAAGCACCACGAGGACCCCCAGGAACGGCAGAGACCTAGGGCAGAGCGGGGGGGAGGTGAGGAGACTGACCGTCACCCCACCCTCTCCCGGGGGCCAGGTGGAATGGCCAGCATCTCCAGGGTTACAGGTTAGACCCCTATGGAAACTCCCAGGCCACCAGCTCAAGTGGGTCAGCGAGACTCCTGAAGGGGAGGCCTGGCCTGAGGCATGCCGGGTGTTATTGGCAGGAGCTTGGCAAGAGAAACAGCACAGGCTCTGTGGCCAGATGGACCTGAGTTCAAATCCTCGTTCTGTCATTTAAGCTGTGAGGCTAGTCCCTGAGTCTCAGTTTCCTCACCTGTGAAATGGGAGTCCTGTGAGTGAGTAAAGCCTGGTTCTGCCCTGCCCCCATCGCCACCCTATCTGCTGCCACCTCTCCCTGCAACGCCCCAACCTCAGCCAGGAAACCAGCAACTCTGAGCACGGCACCTGCACTGCAAGGTACGCTGTGCACCCTTGGGTGATCTTTCCCTCTCTGGCCTCGGCTACCCCTGGAGCCAACCCAGACCCACAAACCGTTTGCTGCAATGAGCATAATAACTTCAGGAGGCCTCCTGTGAGATCTCATCTCTGACCGTGGAGGACACGGTCCCTCATGTGAGACCCTTGCCCCTCGGGTCTCCCTGTTCACACCCAGACTGGTCTGCACCCCTGGGTGAGAATGGAGGGCCCTGCCTCTAAGGACTCTTTCTGCTTCAAGATTCCTGGACTTCATGGCTCTCAGGTTCTGTAATTCTAACATTCCCAGTTACTCAGATTCTGCAGGTCTCTGGGCTCTTCTAGTTGCTTCCCCAGAAATCTCCATTCTCCCTCTATGGCTTTTAAGGCCCGAGAGAGAAAATTCAGCTTCCTGGCAAACTGACATTTTCTGTCTGTCTTGTCCTCACTCTCTGTCCTTCCTGGGCTGGGAAAAGTGGGTGTGAGCAGGTCTGAGAGGCCAGCGAGGGCCAGGCAGGGCAGAGGGCTGGATGGGAGGCTCTGAGCCCTAAAATTTCATGACCCCAAGGAAGGCATTTCTCCTGCTGGGATTTGAAGCCCCTGCATCAGAACCACCAGGATTACTTACTAAAAATTAAAATCTAGGCTGGCTCAACTTGCCAACTTTCCAACTTCTCAAGTGTCAATTCACCAACGTTCCCAGCCCATTCTTCTGGGTTCCCAAAGGAGCCAGCCATGAGCCCACGGAAGAAAGGCAGGGGACATTGGTGAATTCCCAAAATCCTGGGAATTGCCTCAGTTTTCCCATTTATAAAATGGGAAGCACAGTAACTGCCTGTTTCTCCTCCCAGGGCAGTGATGGTGGTGGCCAACAGGTAGGACCTGCCATGTGCCAGGCACCACTCTAAGAGCGGTATAAGATCAGCTCATTTCATCCCCGCAGCAACCCTGGGAGATTGGAACTATTCTTATCCCCATTGTCCAGATTCAAAGCCTTGCGGCACAGAGGAGGCAAAGTGCCTTGTCCAACATCACACGGATAGAAGTGGCAGGGCTGGGATTTGAACCCAGGCAGCTGAGCTCCAGAAACCATGTTCTTAACCATTACATAGACAACCCAATAGGTGGGGTTGGGACTCGGGGGTCTAGAATGACGTCTTCCCCCAACCAGAGTCCCCGGGCTGGAGGGAGCAGACC
>PVIY010048832.1:0-17082 GCA_004026745.1 Myrmecophaga tridactyla
TTTTATTTCTGCTACCAATTACTCTTCTGAAATCACTGCTCTCATAAAAGGGTGTATAAATGCATCAACTGCAAAAGATCAATGAGCACTTCCTCTCTTTATTTCATTGGACCTTTCCTGCAATTGATACTACTGATCACAGACTCCTTCTTGAAATATTGTAGTTTTATTTTCTGTTCCCAGCTTTCCCTGTTCTCAAACATCCCCTACTCTTGGAGGGACGAGTGGGTCTCATGGGCATCATTCCTCCATAACACCCCACCCCATCAAGTATAATGTTATCTCTGCCACCAAATGCTATTCCCCCAAACACATCCCAGTTTCTTCCACTTACCCACCATTAAAGTTTTAACCACTAGTGGATACTGTACTTTCTAAATCCACTTCTCCATATTTGAGTTTCAAACAATTTATTTAACTATGAGTTGGAAAACTCGACCAAGATATGCCTCAGACATTTCCACACACATCTAAAATGAGCCTCCTCCTCATTCCTCCCTAAGAATGGCTTCTTCTGCTCTATATACTGTCTTATTTGGTAAACAAACAAACAAATGTCTTGTCACTTGAGAAGCCAATCTTCCATATTCCTCTCCCCCCCTCTTTCTAACCGTATTTAATAAATCAATGGTCCCCAAACTCTTTTGATAGGTATCTGATTAGTAAAAAAATATTAAACACTCAAAACTGATTTTATTTATATCTTATTTACATGCATTTATGAATCATGCATTAAATGTAAGGAAAGCCTATTTTTAAAATAAAAATAAAAATAAATGTTCCAATATTTATTTCCCACAACCACTGTATTTTCATGCTACCTCACCTTGAGACCCCTGAAATAATTCTTAAAGCCTGCAAAGTCCATCTCCTAAGTATTTGTTTAATTGATCCCCATCTTTTATTTCCTGCTTCTTTCCATTTTTTTTGTCAGATACTCATTATTTCTTGCATTGGCCTCTGTAAATGCCTCATTTCATGGTTTCCTGACTTTGCATGTGTCTTTCCAAAATCCTCATATATGTTTCATTTCATATTATATTTTTAACAAAATTATGCAACTAAACCTTTTAACTCCCCTGCCTAAAGCAATTTTCATTGCCCATAGGATAAAACTAAGCTATGTTAAAAAAGCTCTCCACGATCTATCTATATCCCTTTCTAACTTGATATGTCACCATTCCATTCTTTACATTTTAGCAAAATCAAATTTCAGCAAAATCAAACTGTTTTTATTTTCTTAAGCTCAAATACTTATTTCTCACCATTCTGCCCTTGTATATTTTGAATGCTTCTTTGAGTCATCATTCTTCCGTTCACTATATATATATATAAAATGGGTAAATGTATGTATTTGCTAAACAATATCTACTCATTCTTTTAGAGTTAGGTCTGGGTGTTGGATTTTCTAAAATGCATTTTTTTTTTCTGGCCATAGGGATTAACCAGATGATTTACATAAATCTATAATACCCTACGGATAGCTCTACCACATTGGACCTTAATGTGGCTGGAGAAAAATACCCAACCATGTTTAATTATTTTCACTTAAACCTTGACCACAACATTCAAGTGGGCCTTTAGTACTTGTTCTAGTTTACTAGCTGCCAGAATGCAATATACCAGAAACAGAATGGCTTTTAAAAAGGGGAATTTACTAAGTTGCTAGTTTACAGTTCTAAGGCCAAGAAAATGTCCCAGTTAAAGCAATTCTATAAAAGTTTCCAAATTTTCACTCAAGAAAGACCAGTGAAGTCCAGGGTTTCTCTCTCAGCTGGAAAGACACATGGCAAACATGGTGACGATGTCTGCTAACTTCCTCTCTGGGCTTCTTGTTTCATGAATCTCTCCCGGGGCATTTTCCTTCTTCGTCTCCAAAGTTCTCTGGCTGTTAGACTCTCAGTCTCGTGGCTCTGCCATGATTCTGTGGCTCCCTCCTCTTTCTCAAGCTTTTTCCAAAAATGCTTCCTCTTTAAAAGGATTCCAGTAAACTAATTAAAACCCACTTGGAATGGGTTGAGTCACATCTCCGTGGAGATTCCATAATCAAGTTTCCAACATACAGTGCTAAAAAGGGTGTAAAGAAACGGCTGCAACATAAAATTGGATTAGGATTAAGGCATTGCTTTTCTAGGGTACGTGAATCCTTTCAAACTTGCACAATACTAGGAAATCTCAATGCATACCCCTAGCTACTACCCGCCTCTCTTGCTGTCTCTCGGATGACTGTTTGACATGTCATCTTCTCTCCTCAAACTCTCGACACCACCCATCCCATCCTATCTTTGAGCTAATAACTTTGCATCATATTCACTAGAACTAGAAATAGATGGAAGAAAAATTCCACTTTTCACCAACATATTTACCCTGATACCAGCATCTGGGCCCACCTCAGACACTGTGCCATCTGAGCTGTTACCATAGAGGAACTATCCATGCTCTTACCTAAAGCTAATTCCTCTACTTGTGCACTAGACCCCACACCCTTTTGCATACTCAAAAACATTGCTCCAGCAATATTTCTTTCTCTCATATCATCAATTTTTATTCCTCTACTGGATTATTCCCATCACTATAAAAACATGCTATCATTTCTCCCTAATCAAAAGGCAAAACAAAACAAATACTTTAAAAAAAACAAAGTACTTTAAGCAGAATTTATCTCAAAACCAAAACCAAATACATCTCAAAGAAGGAAACGACACAGATACTGTTCATTAGATATCAGATGATGTTAAGGACTAACCATAAATTTTGTATGTTGTGAAATTAGTATTGCAATTATGCTAAAAAGTCCTTATTGATTGAAATATCTACCAACATATTTATGAATTAAAGGATATTATGTTTAAGATATGTTTTAACAGTGTGGGTGGGAATAGATAAAATAAGATTAGCAAAATATTGGTAATTGTCAAAGCTTGGTGATAGGTACTATATATTCTCCATATCTGTATGTATGCAATAAATTACCTGTAGTAGAAAGTAAAACAAACCACAAAAAACTTTCTATTTACCCTACTTTTCCTCCCAATTTCCACCTATTCCTTTGATCACTTTTGTTACAAAACTCCTGTAGTCATCTGTACTCATTGTCTTTAATTCCTTTCCTGTCTTATCTTCTTAAACCCACTCCATTTAGAATTTTGCTCTCCCACTACTCCGAAACTACTCTTTCTAATATGATTTATGTCCACCATATTACTAAACACAACAGGCCATTTTTATTCCTAGTCTATCAGTAGAATTGGACATGACACTTGATATACTTTCTTCGCTTGGTTTCTAGGTCACCACCCTCTTCTGGGTCGATTACCGATAATAGAAATCAGAGTGATCCTTTTAACATGTAAACCAGATCAAAACACCCCCCTGCTTAGAACCTTATAATGCAAAGAGATTATTTGTCATCACATTTAAAATTTGGCAATGTTTTAAATTGTGTACGATTGGAATTGTATTCTACTTATAACTTATAGAAAAATGATTAAATTCCTAAATGCTGAAAGAATTTATAAAAGAAAAAGTTTTAATGTCTACTTTTCCACTCAGAGTAAAAGCCAAAATTTTACAATCTGCCCCCACCCGATTGCCTATTAAGTTCTGTGCAGCCTGAGGCCCCGTTGCCTTTATGACCTCATTTCTTCACTACTCTCTGCCTTGCTCACTTTTTTTCTATTCAACCTGACCTCCAAGCTATTCCTCAAATGTGTCACGCATGTTTTCACCTTAGGGCCTTTGCACTGGTTCTTGCCTCAGCCTGGAGAACCTTGCCCATGATATAAGGGACTCCAGCTCTCATTCGTTTGAAGATTCTGCTCAAATGTCACTTTCTCAATGTGGTCTACCCTGACCATCAACTTTTAAATTGCAATCAGACCCCTGCCTTCTTGACTCCTCTTCCTACTCCTTATTCCCCTTACCCTGTTCTACTTGTCCTTTCTCCATAGTGTTTATCACGTAATATGCTATAAATTTCTTATTTTATGATGTTTTTTTCTTAGTGCTAGTATGACGATAGAATGTAAACATCATTAAAAAAGATGTTTTGTTTCTTCACTGATGTATGTAAAGGAATAGAGCACAGCCTAGCACACAGTATGTCCACTGACATGTTGAATGAAATCTTTTTTGAGATACTACATTTAACAAATTATTCTATAGTCGATTCATTTATCTGTCTCCTCCATTAAATTGCAAACACCATGACACAGGGACTATCCTTTTCATCCTTTTTCACCCCAGGTTAGATTTATCAAGGTATAACTAAAAAACATTAAAATTCATGAAAAATGTATAAATTCATGTAACTACCACTGCAATCAAGATATAGAATTTACCTAGGTTACTCCCCCAAAAGTTCACTCAAATCTCTTTGTAATTCATTTCTTCTTTTTACTCCCAGCCCCTAGCAAACACTGATACATTTTCTGAGTTTAGTTTTGCTTTCTTTCTTTTCTTTTTTTTTTAAGAGTCCCATATAAAAGGAATCTACTGCCTTTCATGTATGGCTTCTGTCACTGACCATTCTGACATTAAGATTAATTCATGTTGCTGCATATACCTAGAGTTTGTTTTTCATATTGTTGAATATTCCATTGCATTGATGTACCATGATTTATTTATCCATTCACCAATTAATGGACATTGGGATTATTTCTGGCTTTCAAATATATTAAATATTAGTAGGTATGCTGTGATATCCTATTGTAGTTTTCAATTTTCATTTCCCTGATGACTAATCATATTATGAATCTTTCCATAATCTTATTTTCCATGCATTTACCTTCTTTAGTGAATCTACACAAATCTTTTACATATTTTTTTATTGAATTGTTTTATTATTGAGTTATGTGAGTTCCTAACATATTTTGGATACATGTCCTTTATCACATATGAATTTTGCCAATATTTTCACCCTATCTGTAGCATTTGGTCAGGTTTATTAGTGTTTTTCTTTGAGAGTTCAAATATTAAGAAATATTTGCTTAACTAAAGGTCATAAACATTTTTCCCATGTTGTATTCTAGAAGTTTTATAGTTAATAGCCCTCACATTTAGGTCTGTGTTCCACTTTGGGTTAATTTTTGCATCTGTTTTAAAGTATGGGTTGAAATTCATATTTTGCATACACATGCTCAATTGTTCCAGAACAATTTGTTGATAAGGCTATTCTTTCCCCCATTGAATTATTTGGGCACTGTGATGATTAGGTTCTGGTGTCAACTTGGCCAAGTGATTATGCCTAGTTGTCTAGTCAGGCAAGCACTGGCCTGACCATTGCTGCCAGGATATTTCATGGCTGGTTGATAAACCTGAAGGCTAGTGTATTAAATCATCAGTCAGTTGATTGCATCTGTGACTGATTACATCTGCGACCCACTAAGGCACGTCTCCCACCAATTGGAGACTTTTAAGGAAGAAAAGAGAATTTCACTATTTCCTCAGCCAGTGAGCCTCTCCTGTGGAGTTTATCCAGACCCTTCATCAGAGCCACCAACTTCACAGCCTGCCCTATGGATTTTGAACTCTTCCATTCCCATAGTTGCATGAGACACCTTTATAAATCTCATATTTACAGATCTCTCTTGTTGGTTCTGTTTCTCTGGAGAACCCTGACTAACACAGGCACCCTTGCCAAAAAATCAATTGACCTTGTATCTGTTGATCTATTTCTGCACTCTTTATTCTGGTTCATTGATGCCTGTGTCTAAACTTAAACCAATACAATACCGTCTGGATTACTATAGCTTTATATGCACTATTGATCCAGTTAGTATTAATTCTTCAACTTTCTTATTCAGAATTGATTTGGGTATTCTAGGTCCTATGGATTTTAATATAAGTTTTAGAAATAGCTTCTTAATTTCCACAAAAAGTTTGCTGGTATTTTGATTGAGGTTATGTTAAGCTGATAGGCCCATGCAGGAGGCATTGGCACCCTAACATAGTGAGCCTTCTGGTTTATGAACACAGTATCTCTCTTCCTTGGCTCAGCTCTTCTTTAAATTCTCTCAGCAATGTTTTGTTGTTTTCTGTGTACAGATCTTGCACATATTTTATAAATTAATCTCTAATTCATGTTGTGACGCTATTGTAAATAACATTCTTAAATTTCAGTTTTCAATTGTTTGTTGCTAGGATATGAAAATAAAATTGATTTTCAAATATTTGCCTGGTATCTGTGACCTTGCTAAATGCAGTTATTAGTACTGGTTGCTTTGTTATGGGTCCCCTGTGAGTTTTCTGTGTAAACAACCAAGTCTTCTATGAAGAGTGACAGTTTTACTACTTCTCTTTTTTTCCTTCCTATTGCACTGTGTAGAACCTTCTGTTTAATGTTAACTAGGAGTAGTGAGATCACATCACCTTGCCTTGTTTCTGTTCTTATAGGGGAAGTATTCAGTCTTTTACTACTCTCTATGTATTTGTAGTTATTCTGTAGATGTCTTCTATGGGGTTGAGGCAATTTATTTCTATTTTGAGTTTTCTGAGAATTTTTGTCATAAATTGATGTTGAATTTTATCAATTTCTTAAATGTATCTATCAAGATGGCCAGAAGCTTTTGCTTTCTTAGTATGTTGATATGGTTAATTACATTGACTGATGTTTCAATGTTGAACCAACCTTGCTATTTTGGGAGAAACCTAAATTAGTTGTGTTGTATTATGCATTTTATATGTTGCTAGATTTGATGTCTAATAATTTTAAAAGTATTTTTGCATCTGTGTTAGTTTGCAAGCTGCCAGAATGCTATATACTTGAACTGGAATGGCTTTTAAAAGGGGGAATTTAGTAAGTTACTTATTAACAGTTCTAAAGCCTTGAAAATGTCCAAACTAAGGAATGCAGGGAAAGATACTTTAATTCAAGAAAGGCTGATGGGTCTGGAACACCTCTGTCAGCTGGGAAGTCAAGTGGCTGGCATCTGCTACTCCCTTGCTCCTGGGGTCTGTTGCTTTCAGTCTTTGTTCCTGTGGGGGTTCCTCACTTTGCTTCTCCAAGTCTGGTTTTCATCTCTTGGCCTCCCTTGGCTCTCTCCAGGTTCTGTCTTAGTGAACATCTCATGGTGATGTCTGCTGGGCTCCAAGCATCTCCAAACATCTGTGTCTGTTTTCCAAGTGTTGATGTCTATGTTAGCTCTGCTATGGAGTTTCTGATGGCTCTGTTATTTCTCCAGAATGTTTCCTCTTTTAAAGGGTTCCAGTAAATTATCAAGACCCATGTGGATTGAGTGGAATCACAGCTCCATGGAGATAATCTAATCAAAAGTTTTTGCCCTACAGTGCTGGATTAGGATTAAAAGAGATGGCTCCCTCCACAAGATTAAATCAGGGTTAAAACATGGCTTTTCTGGGATACATAATATTTTCAAACTGGCACATTCTACCCTCTGGACCCCAAAAAGACCTGTTTTATTCATATATAAAATATATTCACTCCGTCACAATATCACAAAAGCCTTAAACCATTTCAGTAACAATACAAATACAATACAAAGTTAAAACCAGTACAAAATCTCATCAAAGTCTGTTTCAGGCATGGTCTATTTTAAAGCAAAAATTTTCTAGTTCTGGACCTGTGAAACTTAGAACAAGTTATCCACTGTCAATATATCAAGGAGCGACAATCATAGTATACATATTTACATTTCCATTGGGAGAAATTGGAAGGAACACAGATGCCATCAGACCCAAAAAATTCTGAAAAATGCAGGTCAAACTCCATTAGATTTCTAAGTCTAAGAGTCATTTTCCCTCAGGGCTTTAGAAAGTGGCAGTCCCACCCTTTCCAAGGGCCTAGGCAGTGGCCTTGCTCTCTCTCCAAATGCTGGGGTGTTTTGTAACACTTAGGAAACCACCTTTTTATCAGCTCCACCCTCTGTATACACTGGGGAAGTACCTGGGCTCTCTGCCATCTCCAAGGCCATGCTCAACCCCTCACGAACAATGGGGTGGCAGCCAGGCTCCCCCAATCCCTGGTTTATGTGCTCCACCCTCTCCACGGCCAGAGGTGGCACAACTCTTTCTAAACAACATAGTGGAAGGCCCACCTCTGCTTCCAGGTGTATGGGTCAGTCTGCTCTCCTGGCCTGAACTTTACTGGCTCCAGACCTTAGCCTCCATGGTTCTACCTCTGAAGACATTTTTTACTTCACTTTGCCCCTTTTCTGTCCCTTTTAGTCTGGCAGTGGTTCTGTTTATACAGATCCCACAACACCCTTGCTGTTTTTCTTTGCAATATGCTGGGATCATGCCCTTCAGACAAATGGACTTTCCACAAATCCTTTCTCTTCTCTGGATAACTCCATCTCTAATCCTTGCTTGTCTTACAATGGCTGACTGCTTCCATGCTTGGATAAATCCCCACATGGGGTCCTAGTCACTGGGTTTTCACTTTCTAGAAGCCCAGAATTTTCCAAAACACTAATTTCTGTTGTCTTTGTACCCAAGAGATCAGTTCTCAATGTATCTCTTTCCTCTCACATTTTACTATAAGCTACAAGGATCAGCCAGATTGCATTTTCCACGTTTCGTTTGGAAATTTCGCCCTCTATAGCCAAGTTTATCCCTCTCAAAATTTGCCTGCCGTACTCAAAGAAGGCCTGACTTCCAGTTTGCAAAGACATGTTCCTGTCTAAAGCCTTATCAGAGGTACCTTTAGAGTCCACATTTCTACCAACAGTCTCTGCAAAACATTCTAGGCCTTCTCTATCAAATATATCACAATTCTTCAGAATCTACCTCCTACTCACTTAAAAACTGTTCCAATATTCTGGTATTTGCAAATAAACCCCACTTCTCTGATATCAAAATTGTATTAATTTGCAAGCTGCTGGAATGCTGTATACCAGAACTGGAATGGCTTTATAAAGGGGAACTTAATAAGTTACAAGTTTATAGTTCTAAGACTTTAAAAATATCCAAACTAAGGCATCTAGTCTTAGTTTAGTTCTCATTTCTTTCAAAGTCTTTTTTCTGGTTTTGGTAATAAGTTTACCCTGGCCTAATAAAATAAATTTGGAACACCCCCCTTCTATTTTCTGAAGAGTTTATCTAAACTTGGTATTAACTTTTCCTTAAGTGTTTTGTAGGTTTCATTCTATGACACCATCTTGGCTTAGAGTTTTCTTTGGGAGGAAGTTTTTGGCCATAGTTTCAATTTCTTTAATAGATATAGGGCTATTAAAATTTCCTATTCCTTTCAACAGCTTATCCACTTCATCTATTCTTTAGTGTATTAATCATATTAATTTTAAAGTCTCTGTTGGTACTGCCAATTTCTGTGCCATCTCTGGATCTGGTTCTGTAATTTCTCAATAATGGGTCTATTTTCTTGCTGATGTTATGTCTCATATTTTTTATCGCTGATGTTGTGAAGATGAATAGAAATGGAGGTAAATAATGTTCCTGCCTAGCAGTGACCTCACCTCTTTTCATATCAGGCTGTTAGTGGGAGAAGTTGACTTAATTCCAATTTCACTGGGTTTGGGCTTTGTTGTTACTACAGTTATTTCAATGCACCACAGACATCAAATATTACAACGGAAAATGGCTGCCATTTGGTTCTTAACCCGGTGGGTAACTGGGGATTGGGGTTGTGGAGGGGTTCTGGGTGTCTGCCCTCCATCCTTGGTTTTTAGCAGGCCTTGCATGCCTGCACCACAGATGGATTGCTCTCGGTGCACTCTCTCTCTGCTCTCTGACCCTGGAGCTGGTTGTGGCTTGTTACTTGCCTCAAGGTTATGAGTGGTGGTGGAGGTGTCTCTGATTTTCTTCTCCAGCCTCAATCTCAGGCAGGCTCTGCATTCCAGACCCTGAGGAATGGAATTTCTTCCCATCCCTGACCCTCTGGTCTATGGCAGCTGACTCTGCCTTGCATGTTTGGGTGGGTGGGTGGGTGGGGCGAGATCTTGGGTATAAACAAGTTTCCTGCTTCTCCTTTAGTGCTGGAGACTCTGCTTTGTATCAGTTTCAGATCCTGAGCATGAGTTTATTTCCTGTCCTTCCCCCAGTGATGGATGTTTTCTGATTGGATTTTCTACTCCATTCCCCTCCCTAGCAATTGAAGAACTTTTCATGGGATTTGGGCGCAGGCATGCTTCGGGCCTTTTCCCGGAAACACTTTGCATTAACTTTTCACCCTCCTCTAGTGGCTGTCACATTTGTTTAGGACGGGTGTCAGTGGGAAGGTGTAACTTTGTATGAAAAGAGATCAGAACATGCTGGATTTGTGCCAGTTCCCACTGCTGCGACTGATTGCCCCTCTCCATCTGTGTCCTGGAGAGTGTTTCTCCCACAGCTCCTGCCCCCACCAAATTCTTTTTGCGAGCAACTGGTGGGAGGTGCACATTAAATTGCTGGTGAGTTTGTGCAGATTCACTTCATTTCTGGAGCTCCTATGGATTCTAAACTGTTAAGCTAACAGGTCAACCTTTAGCAATTTATTAAAGTTGTAGTTATTTCCTTTTTACTCACTTCTGTGTTGCCACATCTTTCTGCCTTGCTCTGCCAAGGGTCAAATGGTCTAAGAGCCCTGACACTCCTTGGAAGAGCTCATCACGCTTTTGAATTCTGTATATTTGGTTGCTTTGAAGCCTTGGCTCTCTGATAGTGTCAAATAAAGTTATGATTTTATAGATTGTCCGGGCTTTTCTTGTAGTTAAAGTGGGAGTGACATTCTCTAATGTCTACTTATGTTCTATATAGACAAATAACTACATGTTCTTTTCATCTTTGTATCCTAATTTGAAACTTTGGATTCTTGAGGACTTCTAAAACTCTCTGAGGATTAACCCACAGTTCTACCTAGACACATGATGGAGTTCTGGTCTTGGTGAGAGCTGCACATCAGAAATAGTCAGATGGTTCTAAGTCTAATTACCACAAGTCATGACGCATAGCACAATGTAAAATATTCCTGGCTGGCATGAGGCCTCTTTCAGGGCTTCAGACACACCAGCCAAGCTTCAGAACTTTACCAAGCTGCTCCTCTGTCTGAATCTCTCCTAGCCACATTTTTTTTTTTTTGCTTGGGCGGGCACTAGGAATCGAATGCTGGTCTCTGGCATGGCAGGCAGGAACTCTGCCACTGAGCCACCATGGTCTGCCCTCTCCTATCCACTTTTGAATTTAATTTTTCATTACAGAAGTTTGTGGGCTTACAGAACAATCATGCATAAAATGCAAGGTTCCCGTACACCACCCCACTGGTAACACCTTGCATGGGTGTGAAACATTTGTTACAATCGATGAGCCCTTTTTTTGTAATTGTACTTTTTATGTAACATTAGTTACCTTTGTAACAACTGATGACAGATTGTTAAAATAGTACTATCGTCCATAGTTTACATTACTGCATCACTTCCCATATAACACCTTATTATTAGCACCTTGTATTAGTATTATAATTTATTATCATTCATAGAAGAGCAGTCTTATACTTGTACTATTAACTATAGTCCTTTGTCTATAAGAGAGTTCACTGTGTTATACACAGTTTTATCTTTTAATTTTTATTATAGTAACATATACAACCTAAAATTTCCCTTTTTTTTTTTTTTTACCACATTCACCTATATAATTCAGTGCTGTTATTACACTACAATATTGCGCTTTCACTACCATCCATTTCCAAACCATTACAGTCAACTTAAGGAGAAATTCTGTACAAATTAAGCATCAACTACCCGTTCTCTAAACCCAACTTATCCTCTGGTAACCTATATTCTAGATTCTAAGTTCATGAGTCTATTATAATAAGTTCATATCAGTGAAATCATACAATATTTGTCCTTTTGTTTCTGGCTTATTTCACTCAACATAATGTCCTCAAGTTTCATTCATGTTGCCTCATGTATCAGGAGTTCATTCCTTTATGGCTGAATAATATTCCATTTTGTGAATATATCACATTTTCTTCATTTATCAGTGATGGACACTTGGATTGCTTACATCTTTTCACAATTTTGAATAATGCCACTAAGAATATCAGTGTGAAAATATCTTGTTTGAGTCCCTTCTTTCCGTTCTTCAGGGTATATAGCTAGTAGCGGGATCACCAGTTTATATGGTAATTTTATCCTTAGCTTCCCGAGGAACTGCTAAACCATATTCCACTTTTTACGTCTGCTTCAGCAATGAATGAGTATTCCTATTTCTCCACATCCTCTTGTAGTTTTCTGTTTTTTTTTTCTTGATAATAGCCATTCTAGTGGGTACAAAATAACTTATTGTGGTTTTGATTTGAATTTCCTTAATAGTGATGTTGAACATCTTTTCATATGCTTTTTTTAGCGATTTGTAAGTACTCTTTGGAGAAATGCCCATTCAAGTCTTTTGCCCATTTTTTAATTGGGTTGGTTTTCTTTTACTTGTTGAATTGTAGGATTTCTTTATATATTTGATATTAAACCCTTTTCAGATGTGGTTTCCAAATATTTTCTCCCATTGAGTAGGTTGCCTTTTCACTTTCTTGACAAGGTACTCTGAGGCATAGAAGTTTTAAATTTTGAGGTATCTTCATTTATCTATTTTTCGGTGTTGTTGCTTATACTTTGGGTGTAAAGTCTAAGAAACCATTGCCTAACACAAGATCCTGAAGGTTATTCCCTATGTTTCCTTCTAGGAGTTTTATAATTCTTGTTCTTATAGTTATGTTTTTGATCCATTTTGATTTACTTTCTGTAAATGGTGTGACAGAGGGATCTTCTTTCATTCTTTTGGATATGAATGTCCAGTGTTCCCAGAACCATTTTTTGAAAAGACTATTCTTTCCCAGTTGAGTAGATTAGTCAGGCTTGTCAAAAAATCAATTGGTCATAGACATAGATGCAAGTGTCTCTTTCTGACCTCTCATTTTGGTTCCAATGGTCAATATAGCTATCCTTGTGCCAATACCATGTTGTTTTGACCACTGTAGCTTTGTAATATGTTTGAAGGCAGGATGTGTGAGTTTTGCAACTTCATTCTTCTTTTTCAAATAATTTTTAGCTAGTCAGAGCCCCTTATCATTTCAAATAAATTTGAAAATTGACTTTTCCATTTTTATAAAGAAGGCCATTGGAATTTTGATTGGGATTGCATTGAGTCTACAAATCATTTTGGGCAGAATTGACATCTTAATGATGTTTGGTTTACCAATCCATGAACTTGGAATTTAATTCCATTTATATTTAAGTCTTCTGTGATTTCTTTTAGTAAGATTTTGAGGTTTTCTGTGTAAAAGTCCTTAATGTAAGTTAGATTTGTTTCTAGATATTTTATTCTTTTAGTTACTGTCATGGTCAGGTTCATGTGTCAACTTGGCCAAGTGGTGGGACCTTTTTGTCTGGTTGGGCAAGTGCTGGCCTGTCTGTTGCAATGAGGACATTTCATAGAATTAGATCATGAGCATGTCAGCTGCATCCACAGCTGATTCCATTTGTAGTCAGCCAAAGGGGAGTGTCTTCTGTAATGAGTAATGCTTAATCTGATCATGGAAACCTTTTAAGGAGGATTCAGAAGAGACAGGCTCTTCCTGCTTTGGCTGGCGAGCCTCTCCTATGGAGTTGGTGGGCTTCACAGCCTGCCCTGCAGATTTGGACTCTGCATTCCTGCAGTCATGTGAGATACTTTAATAAATTTTATATTTGTGAGTGTTTCCTGTTGATTCTGTTTCTCTAGAGAACCCTAACTAATACAGTTGCTATTGTAAATGGAATTTTTTTCTTAATTTCCTCCTCAGGTTGCTCACTACTAGTGTATAGAAATCCTGCTGATTTTTGCATGTTATTTTTTTTACCCTGCCACTTTACTGAACTTGTTTATTGGTTCTAATATCTTTGTCATAATTGTTGTTGCTTTTGTTTTTGCATTTTCTGAATACAGGATCATGTCATTTGCAAATGCAAAGTTTTCTTCTTTCTATTCAGTTTGGATGCTTTTTACTTCTTTTCCTGGCCTAACTACACTGGCTAGAACTTCCAGTACAATGTTGTATAACAGAGGTGATGGTAGACATCACTGTCTTTTTCCAAATTGTAGAGTGGAAACCTTCAATCTTTCACTATTGAGTCTGATGTTAGCTGCAGGTTTTTTGTATATGCCCTTTATCATATTGAGAAAGTTCCCTTCTATTCCTAGTTGTCCAAGGTTTTTTTTAAATCAAGAAAGAATAAATATTTTGTCAAGTGCTTTTTTTGGTATCAATGGAGATGATCTTTTATTTTTCCCTTTGTTTTGTTAGCATATTACACTAATTGATTTTCTTATGTCAAATCATCTATGCATATTTGTGATATAACCTACTTGATTCTGGTTTGTAGTTCTTTCAATGTGCTATTGGATTCAATTTGCAAGTATTTTGTTAAGGACTTTTGCACCTATATCCTTAGGAAAGATTGGTCTGTAATTTTCTTTTCTTGTAGTATCTTTATCTGGCTTTGGTATAAGAATTATGTTAAGCCTCATAGAATGAGTTTAGGTAGTAGTAGTCCCTCCTCTTCAATTTTTTGGAAGAGTTTGAACAGAACTGGTATTTGTTCTTCTTGGAATGATTGGTAGGATTCATCTGTGACACCATGTGGTCCTGGGCTTTTGTGTTGGGAGTGTTTTGGTGACTGATTGAATCTCTTTACTGGTAATTGGTTTGTTGGGTTTTCTATTTCTTCCATAATCAGTGTAGGTTGTTTGTGTGTTTCTAGGAATTTTCCCATTTTTTCTAGGTTGTCTCATTTGTTAGAATATAGTTGTCCATAGTATACTCTTATGGTCAATTTTATTTCTTTATGGTCAGTAGTAGTGTTCCCCTTCTGTTCTAGTTTGCTAGCTGCTGGAATGCAACACACCAGAGATGGATTGGCTTTTAATAAAAGGGGATTTATTTCATTAGTTCTTCAGAGGACAGGCACCTAACTTTCATCTGAGGTTCTTTCTTACTTGGGAAGGCACAGGACGATCTCTGCTGGCCTTCTCTCCAGACCTCTGAGTTCCAGCAACTTTCCCTGGGGTGATTCCTTTCTGCATCTCCAAAGGCCTGGGCTGAGCTGTAAATGCTGAGATGTGGTATGCTGAGCTGCCTGGGCTGTGCTGTGTTGAGCTCTCTCATTTAAGCACCAGCCAGTTAAGTCAAACATCATTTACTGCAGCAGGCACGCCTCCTAGCCAACTGCAGATATAATGAGCAACAGATGAGATTCATGTACCATTGGCTCATGTCTTTAGCAACAGAACTAGGTGCCTTCACCTGGTCAAATTGACAACTGAATCTCACTACCACACCTTCTCATTTCTGATTTTATTTATTTGAATCTTCTCTCTTTTTTCTTTGACAGTCTAGCTAAGGGTTTGCTAATTTTATTGATCTTTTGAATTAACCAGCTTTTGGTTTTGTTATTTCTCTCCATTGTTTTTCTATTCTCAATTTCATTTATTTTGGCTCTAATATTTGTTATTTCTTCTCTTCTCCTTGCTTTGGGATTAGTTTGCTGCTCTTTTTCTAGTTTCTCCAGGTATATAATTAGGTCTTTGATTTTAGCTTTCTCCCTCTCTCTCTCTCTTTTATTTTTTTGGCTCCGGGAATCGAGCCTGGGTCTCTGGCATGGCAGGTGAGAATTCTGCCACTGAGCCACCATAGTTCTCTTTTTTAATGTAACCATTTAGAACTGTAAATTCCCCCCTCAGCACTACCTTCTTTGCAGTCTATTCATTTTTATATGATGTATTCTCATTTTTATTCATCTCAAGATATTTACTGGCTTCCCTTTCAGTTTCTTCTTTGACTCACTGATTGTTTAAGATTGTGTTACCTAATTTGCTTATATTTGTAGATTTTCAAATTTGCAGCCTGTTATTGATTTCCAGCTTTATTCCATTATGGTTGGAGCAGGTACTTTGTATAATTTCAATCTTTTTAAATTTATTAAGACTTGTTTTGTGACACTACATGTGGTCTATCCTGGAGAATGGTCCATGTGCTCCTGAGAAGAATCTATATCCTGATGTTTTGAGATACAACATTTTGTATATGTCTGTTAGGTCTAGTTCATTTATCCTCTTATTCAAGTTCTCTGTTTCCTTATTAATCTTCTGTCTAGATGTTCTATCTGTTGAAGGCAGTGGTGTATTGAAGTCTCCAACTATTATTGTAGAGGTGTCTATTTCTCCCCTCAGTTTTGCCAGTGTTTGCCTCATGAATTTTGGAGCACTGTGGCTAGTTGTATAAATATTTCTGATTGTCATTTCTTCTTAATGGGTCACCTCTTTTATTAATATATAGTGTTCTTCTTTGCTTTTAATAACAGCTTTTCACTTAAAGTATATTTTGTCCAGTATCAGTATAGCTACCCCATTTCTTCTTTGGTTACTATTTGCATGGAATATCTTTTTCCAACATTTCACTTCCAACTTTTCACTTTCAATCTTTGAGTCTAAGATGAGTCTCTTGCAAAGAACATATAGTTGGATCATGCTTTTTAATCCACTCTGTCAGTTTGTGTTTTGTTAGGGGAGTTAAATCCATTAACATTCAGTGTTTATTTACTGTAAAGGCAGTGCTTACTTCAGCTATTTTGTCCTTTGGTTTTTACATGTCATATATATTTTTTGATGTCTTTATCTACTGCAAACTCCTTTCTGTATAGTTAATCTTTGGAGATGTCCCTATTCACTTTTACCCCTTGGGGCAAACTCTTACTCTTCCTCAGCTCACAGCTTAAATTCATTACAGGGAAGGCGCTCTCTGAGCCTAATTTAAGGGAAATCCCCTACTACCTTCTTATTGTAGGTAAAAATCTAGTATCTCTAGATTCTTAGTACCTTATAGATTTCCTTCACAGACCACTCCACAGCTTACAATTATTGAAGTAGTATTTTTTTAATAAACTTTTTTATTAATTAAAAAATTAACAAAAGAACATTAAGATATCATTCCATTCTACATATACAATCAGTAATTCTTAATATTATCACATAGTTGCATATTCATCATTTCTTAGAACATTTGCATCGATTTAGAAAAAGAAATAAAAAGACATCAGAAAAAGAAATAAAACGATAACAGAGAAAAAAAGATTATACATACCATACCCCTTACCCCTTGCT
>PVIY010048833.1:0-17081 GCA_004026745.1 Myrmecophaga tridactyla
TATACATATGTATGTCCAGAAACACATGCACTAAAATATTAACAGTATGCTACCCTGGGCAATTGTGAAAGTGTTCTTCTTTATACTTAGGTGCAGTTTCCAGTTTTTCTAAAATGAATATCTGTTACTCGTGTCCTTATTTAAAAGAGAAGGGCCTTTGGGGGAGCATTTCATAATACAGCCTCCATGACAACAAACAGGTGTTGGGATACCTCTGCCTCAGAGCCAGAGGAGATGCAAGTGCTACCACCCTCCAGGGATCCATAGGGCAAGCTTTTTCAGTCTCTACCACAGATTCAGCAGACTTGGGACTAATGTCCTGGCCTGACCCAGGAGACACATTTTTGGTTGTTGGTTGAAGAGCAAAAGAAGGAAATAGGTGAACGAAATTGGTCCATTTCATTGCAATCAGCCAACCCCAAAAAGCTTCAATTCCCAAAGAAAGGATGAGAGTATGGAGGAAACAAGGAGAGCTACTCACCTTACCTCTTACTGTGACTTCTCTAGAGGTTCCTAGAAGCCTTATCTCAGCTGCCTTGTTTAAGAGTGGTCCAGAATCCAGGACCAATCTAGGTTTCCTCCAGCCATTTTGCCACAAAAAGGCAAATGCTTTCAGCATTCCTCTAGGCCTCAGCCTTGCATCTCCCAATTTCTCAAGGAAGAAAAGTATTGGACAATTACCTTAAATGGATCTCTCCTTTCTGAAACCTTTTCTAGGCTCCTATGGGTGAGTCCTCAGCAAGCTGAACTTCCCATTCACCCAATCCTCCAACCCACCCCAATGGAGAACCCTCTATTCCAGCCTTTCTTGATTTGCAGTTTCTCATATAAAAATTGTTCTTTTTCAGCCTCTGGGAATTTTCACATACTCCTTCAAGTCTCCTCTGAGCTGCCCTTCTCAATGTAATCTTTCCTGACTTCTCTCCTTCTCCATCACTCTGGGTTAGGGGACCCTGTTCTATGACATCCAGGCACCCTGTGCTTAACTCCTTAGGAACACTTTTCCACCATGTTATAATTATGTGTTCCTCATGTCTCTTCCCCACCTCTAATGTAGTTCCTTGAAGACAGTGGGCTGTCTTATTCTCCTTTGAACTCTTAGTGTCAGGACAGTATAGGTAGGTACTCAATATATCTCTCAATTAAATAAGTGAACGAATATGTCCTTCAATTGATGTTTAAATTGGTTGCAAATTATCATCTTGAAAAATGGGAACAATTCTGGGAATATTGAAATAGCTATCAATTATTTTAACTTTAGTGAATTCATTCGACTGGATTGCTTTCCATTTAATGCTAAAGTAAGGGGGAGGGAATTGAAATTTTGACTTGGAGGTAACGATAGAGAAAGGTGGCTCACCCTGGGCAGAGTACACTCGGGCAGAATAACAGGCTTGAGGGTTGTGAAACCCCAGCCCTATGTTTCTGAGAGTGTGGTCCAGGACAAACCTTACCACAGTCACTGGAGTACTCATTAAGAATGCAGCTTCCAGAGGGTATGAGGGTAGTTCAGTGGTAGAATTTTTACCTGTCATGCAGGAGACATGGGTTCGATTCCTGGCCCATGCACTTCCCAAAACAAACAAACGAAAAACCAAACCAAACAAAAAAAAGTCAACAAATGGTGCTGCAATAAGGTGATACACGGAAAAAGAATGAAAGTGACCCCTGCCACACAGCATACAAAAATATATATATATAACTTCCAGGATCTTAACCTAGATGTACTCCAGAGTCTATAAACATAGGCATTTGGATCTCCATTTTAGTAAGGTCCCCCAGCCAATTCTGACCAGAGGGCCTATAAAGGCCTAAAGTCATTAGACATTTTGGGTCATGAGAAGAGATTTAGATGAAAGTTGGAATATGAGGAGATGGATGGAGAAACATGCCAAGACACACCACATCTGTTCTAAAATTTATCTAAGACTACACCTAAAGAAAGTTCTTGCTCTTCCTTTTCTTCATCCTAATTCTTCACCCTATACCATATGGGAAATTAGTATTACTCTACTCTGGGGATTTAACATTATGTATAAAATAGGAGAATGGATAAGATTGTGGACTTGAGAGCCATATTGACAGGTTCAAACTCCAGCTTTTCTATTTGATGTGTGGCCTTGGGCAGTTATTTAACCTCTCTGTGCCTCAGTTTCCTCATATGTAAAATGGGGATAATATTCACCTACTCTCTAGGGTTTTGGGGATTAAATGAACTATTATATGTAAAGTACATGATATATATATATCAAGTATAAATGATATATATACTTTACATGTAGTAAAGTATAACAAGTACTTTATGTATTAGAAATTAACATTATTCCCAAAATTATAGATAGTAGGCAATTGTGCCCTTAGATATACCAATCATGGAATATGCTATGTCTTTGGAAGATGCTTTTTTAATATATTTTTTATTTTTCCTTTTTAAAATTTTTATTATGAGCATTCTCAAATATACTCAAAAGTAGAGAAAACAGTAGTAGATGACATCTCCATAATATTAGCACCCAGATGAATAATTATCAGGATTTTGCCATATTTGCCTAATTTATCCTTTTATATTTTTTTCATTGCTGGAATACTTTAAAGCAAATTCCATATATCATGTCTTATTTATTAATTTTTTTTCATCAGCAGGCACCGGGAAACGAACCCGGCTCTCTAGCATGGCAAACAAGAATTCTGCCACTGAGCCACCGTCACACCACCCATATCATGTCTTTTTAACCCTACATTTCAGTATGTGTCTCTAAAATATATGGAAACTTTCTTACATTACATCAATGTCCTTACTATGTCTACCAGTTAACAATGGTTCCTTGGTATCATCTAAGACCCAGACAATGTCATGTGACCAAAAAGTTTAAATCAGAATCCAAACAAAATTCTTTTAATCTATAACAGTACCTCTTTCCTTTTTTTATTCCATAGACTTAGTGAAGGAAACAGGTCCATTGTCTTTAAGAATGTACCACATTCTTAGGATGACAGTACATTTTTTACACTGTACAGTCCTGTTTTATGCCTTTATTTGCAGCATAATTTTTAATAACATCCCTTTCACTCTTGGTAATCCTATCCATTTTGGGTGTATCTGTTGGTTCCATTGTGCTTTAATTTTTTCTTCTATCTGCCATATTTTTTCTTCTATCTGCCATTTAGGAGTTAATTGGAGGCTTGATTCAGTTCATTTTGGGGGGCAAGATGCATCATAGATGACTCTGTTTGCTGCTTGTTGCATCATGTCAGGCTGTACACAATGTCTGACTGTCCATTTTAGTGATACTCAAATTGATGAGTGGATTTAGGTGTTTTCGGCATGATCACACTATTATAAAGTTTTAAATCAGCGTTTCATTTCTTAGTTTCATCCATTAATGACTGCTACCTGAATATTGTCCTAAATACAATAGATACATAGTCCAAAATAGCTCTATCATTCCTTTCACATTTATTAACTGGAATTATTTTGTGAAGAACTTTCTATCTTCAATTAAGTCTTGGATACCCTCCTGTGTGGTTTATACAGGAAGGACAAATAAATATTTAACTCTTTCCTTGTAATTATCAATTTTCAGAGTATAGAGTTGAAACCCAGTTACTTCCCATGGTGTTTGGTTCATTTTTGCTTTTTTTTTGTCTTAGGGGGCATTTCTATTTTTCTTCCTTTCTTTTTTTAAAGTGGTATCATTGTAGATTCATGAATATGTTCAAAATTTAAATAAATTTATAAAACAAATCTCCTTCATCAACGAGGAGTAGTCTCTATGGTTAAAAAAAAAAAGCCTAGTATTATAGAATAGGAAATGTAAAATGAGAGAATCAATGTTTAGTTTAGATATTCAAAGATGGGAGAGACCACTCAGGCTTGAATTGATCAAGAAAGTTTAGAAGTGGTAATTTCTGTGAGTTTTGCTGGCTTGGCCATTAGACTAAGAGTTGCCAAAAATGACCCTGGCCTTGCCACTTCCTATGCCAACTTGAGCAACTCATGTTAATTCACCGAGCCTCAGAATCTATTAAAAAAATAAAGAAAATAGCATTTGTCTTGCCTACCATCACATTTGATATGACAACCAAGAGATTATGCATGTCAAAACATTTTGAAAATTCTACATATTATACAAATATAAGGTGATATTAGACTACTTTTTGTTAAGAAGCAGTGAACCACAGTGTCAAGCAAATACACTTTGATGGTATCAACATAAGAGCAATACTACCTTATAATGTCCAAATGTCTCCTCTAAAGGAAAAAAGAATCAGAATACTAATTTTCCATACAAATGCCTCTATCAGTAAATTCATTTTTCCCCATAGAGTCCTTAATTTGCCTCATCAACAATGTACCAATGACAGATGCAAAGGCTAAATAACTGGCTGGCTTAATTCATTAATTCATTTGTTTAACACACATTTATAGAACACCCATTATATGTGATATACCATGCCAGGTGCTACCAGAGACACAAAAGTGAATCAAGGGTGGGCCACGATGGCTCAGCAGGCAGAGTTCTCGCCTGCCACGCCAGAGGACCCGGGTTTGATTCCCGGGGCCTACCCACGTAAAAAAAAAAAAAAAAATAGTGAATCAAGCAAATGTCCTCATGCAAATTGCAGGCTATTAAGAAGAAGAAGCCATAATTTAAAAAGAAAACCTACAGTATAGTGCAGAGATTGAAAAGTTCAATGAAAGAAATCACGTGCCATGAAAGTTCAGAATAGGGATGAGTTTCAATGGGAGGTTCCAAACAGCCTCTTGGAAGACATGGCATTGAAGCTAGATTGAAGAAGGGAGTGGATTTGGATCTGTGAGATTGGGATGCGTGGGGCAGGATGGAACTTGTTGGTGGGTGGGGACAGGGATGTTGTGGGTATGGTTCAGAAAATAAAATACTTGAAGGGAAGAAGTGGGGAGGAAGTTTGGGCATGTGTTCTTTGTGGCAGTGAATTCCCTCTTTTACCTCTAACTTCTTTCTCTATCATTTTAGAAAGGAGCTTAAGACTCATCAAATACTGGAATGGTAGAAAGGCTTCCTCCAGCTAGCTCACCAGCTTCAACTGATTGGATAGCAGATGGTCACAGCTAGATGATTAGCTCAGAAGAGGGGGCTATTGTCAAATAAACCCACTTAGTACGTTACAATCTTATAATGATTATGAAACTCTCCAACTCTAAAACTCTATGATCTCAGAAGTCAAATTTTGTCTGAAAGTGTTTTTAATATTTTAATTATAAACTTTTCTTAGCTGCAGGACCTATGCCCATGCTTCTTAATAAAAAAAAATAGAGAACTTAATTTAGCCTTTTTGATGATTCAGAATCATGCTTAAAAGCAGAAGGGTTCATATTGTGCTGTATCACAGCATTGCTAGGATTCATGGAGACACAGAAGACTGTCCCTAAACCGGTGGCTCCAGATTACTCTAATTGTTACAGAGTAATTGTTTTATTTTTGTGGTTTCTCTTTTGCTTTGTTGTTGGACATTCAGCTCTCAGTTGTTGATGCTAGCAGCGTATCTACGTATCACATGCCATTTTTGCTCTATCCACTTGCTGCTTCTATTCTTCTTCAGGCATGGAAGTCAGATAGCCAAATTCTAATAGAACTACATGTAAACTAAAAGTAAGTGAGCTCTGAGTAAAGGGTGTAGGAGGATTGCCTAGGTGTAAAGTATCTTGAGGCTTAGTGCCATTTAATTTGGCTGTTAATTAATTAAAGGTGTTTGTGTATGTGTGCATGTTTGTGTGTACATGTTCGTGTATGTGTTATGTGTTAGGGTACATGTATATGCGTGACAGAGAGAGAATGTATGTGTGTATGCATGTGTGCATGTAACTGTGACTACCCTTCTGGTTCTTTATCATAGGAATATGTGACAGCTAAATTCAAGGTTAGTAAAATGTGATAATGTATAATTTGCCTACAGAAATACGGAAGCACAGAAAAATCTGATAAGAAATTTTGTAACATTGCATGTAAAAGATAATCATGGTTGCCCCTGATGCTGTATAAATTCTATGATAATTATAATGCAGTGTAAGGAAGAACCAATTATCTAGGAGAAACATCAGTTATATGATTAGACCAAGTTCTTCTGGGGAAATTGGAAGAAAATGATGATTAGACTTGAGGTTTCCTGATCCCCAAACCAGAGTTCTTTCTACTACTAAGATATGCTACCCACATAATAATTGTTATTAGAAATCAAAAGAAATCCTGCACACCTGCCCTTCTGCGCCACACTGGAATGGCATTTAATCAAAGGAATGTGGATTTATAGTAAATCAGGACATCCCCCAAATCTACCAGTGAATGTGTTAAACAGAATCACCTGGAGAGCTTATTAAACCTGTAGATGCCCAGACTCTGTAGTAGGTTGAATTATGTACCTCTGCAAACACATGTAATTAATCTTAATCCATATTTCTGTGGTTGTGAACCCATTACAAATAGGATCTTTTGAAGATGTTATCAGTTAAGGTGTGGATGATGGAAGCAGGTAGGCCTTAACCTGGATTACTGGAGGCTTTATAAAAAGAATCTGGAAGTCACAGAAGCCAGAAAGGAGAGAACATTGCCATATGATGTGAGGCAGAAATGGAACCCCAAGGATTGAATGTTTTTAGGAAGAAAGCAAACACAGCCAAAATCTTGATTTTGGACTTCTTCTAGCCTCAAAACCATGAGCCAATAAATGTTTGTTGTTTAAGCCAAACAAGTTTGTGGTATTTGTGATAGCATAACTCAGGCCACATTACCAAAGAACTACTTTAGCGGATTTGGGATTAGGATCAGAAATTTGGGAGAGTCTAATTATTTAGGCATTCACCTCCATTATACTTAAAATACCCATTATTCTACCCACATTTGATTTTATGAGAAACGCAAATTGCTTTTGTGTTCCCAACCATTTAGTGTTCAGGCCTGGGGCTTTAGAAGGGTCAGATGTCATTGCTTTTTCTCAGAACCTGCCCTTCCCACCTCTGCCTTTCCGGTTCCGCTCTCTGTGTACTTGGCCTGTCACCCATGCCTGTCCCTAAATAACAGGGTATGTAGGCACGCCTGGGATCCTACCTGGTTTCTTTCTATTCTGCTCATGGTGCTCAACTGGAAGTGGTCTCAGGTTACTACAGGGCATTCTAACTAACCTGGCTCTGCCTCCTTGGGAGGGTTGAGGCTCTTTTCAGCAATGACAATTTTTCTGAAAACAGGGGCAAATAACTGAAGATAATGTTAATAGTAAAAAGAAGATGGTGCTCCAGCTAGGAAATAAAAATGCTCTGCATAGCTGAAAACATACCTGCCATATTCTTCAACAGCAGCAAGGGCTGTCATCCATGAGGTCCCTACTGAGAGTAGACCATACTTGGTCTGCCAATTGCTTTGCATGCATCTTCTCATTTTTAATACCCACAATGCCCTAAGATGAAAATATTATTATCCCTATTTTATACATATGTGAAACTAGGCTGAGAAGTAAATTGACCATGTTTGGATAGCTAGAAAGAGGCAATGCTGGATTCAAAGCCAGCATAGCAGATGCAAAGTCTGATTCCCAACCACTTGGCTCCATTGGCACATAACCAGATCTGAATGGAAATTCAGAATTACAGGGATCCTCATGCCTGCCTTGTGGGCTTAAACAGTGCTATTGGAGAAGCACCCTATATCTTGTAGGCACTATGGGGATATTGAATTCAGTGGAAGCTCTAACAAGCAGCTTCTCTCATGCACCAAAAAAAAAAAAAAGAAAGAAATCCTGCCCTCTGAAGTCAGTGTCAGAATCTGCAAAGAACTTTATGCCTGGAAGAAACTTGAGGTTCCTGCTATCCTTGTGGGGAGAGAAAACACCCAACTCCCCGGGGGAGATGGAACACTATGGCACTCAAAAGAAATCAGAGGGAAGGAGGTTGCCCAAGGGAATGTAGGACCTGTGGACTCCCTGCTAGTGCAAAAGGTTCCATTCCCCTTCCCCACATGCAAAATTAGATGGCAACATGTTGGATCTGGTTTGGAAATAGCATTCTCACCAATGAACTCCCAAGATGGCTAAGGAATTCCACAGATATACCTCACAGGACACTGCAAAAGGGTAAATACTACAGGCTTGGACTTCCACAACCAACCCCATTTCAAAGAGAGCAGCTCCACTTCAGTGTGTTTGATATATTGGGCTTCCTTGTAAGAATTCATCTGAAGAAGGAATTTGATATCAAAAAGCATGCTTGAAAATGACGGTTTTTATCCTTCTGGATAGTGGGGGATCTGAGGCCTCATCTCTGAAGCTGAAGAAAATCTGAGGAATACACCCTCCTCCCTTAATTTTCCCACTGGTTGGTTTCTTTCTTAGCTCTTCACTAAGATAGGAAAAGAACAAATGCATCAGACACCCTTGATGGAAAAACTGAGCACTTCTATGAGAAAAGGGATACTTCTTCAATTAAGCTTGATACCTCAGGTCACATAGGGATGGAGAGAGGCTACCACCTGGGTCCCTACACAACACTGAGGTGTTAGCTACCCCAGCAAATTCTACAACTACTGATCATTGTCCTAGCACCTATTGTATGCAAATATACAAAGAAAGACTGAATTCTATTGGGGAAATACAAAAGAAGAATATGAAATTATGATAATTGCTCCCTGGGTAAAATACACCTAATTTCCTACCTGTTGACCTCTTTTCACCCATACCCCCCTCTTCTTTGCTGGCAGGGCTTCATCTTCTATTGTTGATACTGAAATTTTCAGAATTCATTTTCCCAGCTATCTTCCTTGCAGTTAGGATATGGGAATGTGATCTAGTCCTCCAGGGAACTTCTGAGAAAGGCTTTCCTCTCTTAAAAAAAAAAAAAAGAGAATTGTTTGTGAAAATACCTCTCTCCTTTATTGCTTACCAGGCACTTTACAAAGATTATCCCCTTTATTCCTCATGAAGTTGCTAACCCTATAAGGTCATTAATAGTGTAGTCCCAATGTTAGAGAGATTAAATGCATGACCAAATTCATATCTAGTAAATGGTTGTGCCAAATTTGAACCCAGGTTTTTATGACATCTGAGCCCTTAAACACATTATGATAGTGCCTTCCAGAAAAGGCATGAATTTAGAAATATTTGGTTGGAAAAGATACTGGAGTAGCAGAGAGAATCCAAAGAAATAATGGTAACTCCTTAAAGGCACAAAGGTTGTTTCAAAAATTCGCGTGTTGGCCCAGCAGGAAAACCAGGTTACAGTAGAGACAAGTATACTCAATCTGCATTTCTCAAACTCAAAACTCAAAACGTAAGGCTCCCAGCACCCTCCAGGTTTGGTGTATTGATCCTCATTCCACAAGTGATGGAAATGAATGGCCCAAAGTCCCACAGCACAAAAGAAAAGCAAACATTCAAACCTCCAGCTTCTGACAAGCCCCACTGTTCTTTACATCTCCCTACAGCTGCCTGCGGTGACTTATTCCCACAGGAAACCATCTTCGCGGACATTTCATTATCTCAGGATGTGAGCAGTTATTAGAAGGAACATTGCGTAAGTACAGCTTTTGCCTCATGTTTTGCACTTCTATTTGTCCTCGCCTCTCTGAGGGATCAAGAGTAGGTTTTGGTTTTAGACTATCTTTAAAGACTTCATTGGTTGGTGTTACCAATTGCAGGTTTTGTATGTGCTATCTCAGAACATCCACTGGAACTCGCCCATGGCCTCATTTCCCCCTTCTGTAACTCTGCATTCCACTGCAGTAGAGCTAATAATTGCAACTAATTAACATATGAATTGTCTTGAGATAAGAACAAAAGTGCTTACTTTAAGTAAGCCAGGGTTGGACTTCAGCAGAGAAACTTGCCCCTTAAGAGGAGAACTCCAGCCCTTGACTTTCAGCCCTTGGCCCCTCTGATGTCATCAAAGTTGTGATCTTGAGGCTGTTGCATTTCTGCTGAGAACACCCATGAATGCTTCCTCTGCCACCCAGTAGAATTATATCAGTGAGAGCCCCCTCTTCCCACACATGCTCCGGAAAGGAGCATTATTGCCATGGGTCAATCACTGCACATTGTCCGAGGGGAGTTCTGCAATGAAGAAAATGGAAGGTGACAAATGCAAGCCATGGGTTCCAAGACTGGAATCTCTAAGAGAGAAGGAACATTGTGTAGTGAATTTCCTTTATTTATCATTTAGCTCACCCACCCAGAATGAGATTATTTGTGACTGCTTTTGTACTACTTCTATCACGAACCCCTGTTTGATAATTTCTCCTCCACACGCTGGCCTTAAACTCCCCTTCCAAACTGAGTCCCCACTACTCCTCTGTTAGAAACCTCCACTCCACAGTATGTTTGGCACTTTCTGTCTTTGTTTCTCCTTACTTCTCTTTCCACCAGAATCCCATCATAGTCTTCAGATGAAGGGGCATCTGGCCTCCTGCCCAGTGGTTCCAAACAGTACAGGGGACCAGCTGTATCAAAACCAACTGGGGTGTTTATTATAGATTCCTGAGCTCTACATCTAGATAACTCTAATGCACAGCTAAGCTTAGGAACCTCTTATAGCCCAAACTCATTCACCCAGTGCCAGACTATCCTCTGTAGCATCCAAAGATATGGAAATCCAGCCTCTACTTAAATGCTCATTATAGTCTGGAAACTACCACCTGATTGAATAATTCAGTTCCATTTTTAAACAATGCTGGTTGTCAAAAATTGCTTCCATGTGTTGAGGAAATATCATCTTTTCTGAAAATCCCACAATTTGGCCTAATACCATCATATGAATCTACCCAAAATAGCCCTAGCTCTTTCCAGCAACAATTGTTCAGATATCTAAAATTAGATATCACTCCCCATTCACAACCCCTACACCTAAGTTTTCAAATTTTCTGGTTAAATAATTCTAATTCCGTCAAATGTAAATGATCATCATCATAATCCTTATAACTCCACAAGATAGGCACAAAATTATTTCCTTTATATGGAGTAGAAAGCTTAGGCTATGGGAAGTTAGGGAACTTGCCTAAGGTGACATAGTAAGTGGCACAGCCTGAATCTGATATAATTCTCTGACTCCACTCTACTACTGCCAGCAATTTGTTCATTCTTCTTTGGAAAATCACTGATTTTAATGCTTCTATTTAACTATGATATCCAGAATAGAATACAGTGCTTGTGATGTTGTCTGCCCAGCAGAATACAGGGTTCTCTTACTGCCCACTGCCCATTTTATATAAATGTAGCCCAAGATGTCCTCGGTAACATGGCTTAAATGATAGTAAACTTCCTATACATTAAAACTCCTATTTTCACATGGCCTGCTATAAAGTCAGGTATTGCTTCTATTTTATTAATTGCCCATCATGTGCATAGCACTGAACTATGAACATGGATATGGGAATGGATTCAATGTTGGTTAAGCTTCTCAAAGAAGTCAATGTAAAGAAAGGGTAGGGGAAGTTCTGAGTGAAAGAGATTATGGAACTAGTTCTCAATCATATCCTTGGCATTATAAAATTGTCAGGTGGGGAGATCTTGGGGAGGCTCAATCCTTTTCCAACTTTGTGTGGATGTTACTTTGTGTCTATGTAATCCTGTACCTAGAGGCAACAGAAGAGCAGTTCAGGGGGCTTAAAGCTATACCTTATATTTCTTATCCTGTACCTGTACATTTAATTTATTTTAAACTTGAGTTGCAGATTTCTCTTCTATTTGTATTCAGTTGTATCTAATGTATTTATCTTGTAAGTTTAGAAGAACCTACCTTTAGAAGTTGGTTTTTTGTTTTAACCTGATTCAGTCATACAATGTCTTGGTCAATACTTCCACTTCTAAACCTACCACGAATGGAATAACAACGCCTTTTACATCACTGAGAAAAATGTTGAATGGGATAGCCCTGGATAGGTAGCACTGTGATAAGAGAACCTCAAGGTGGGAAAGGTCTACGTCAGACTTGTGCATCACGGAATCCCCAGTACATACCACAGAACTCAACATACAGTCAAAATGCATTAGGTCTTGTATAAATCAGTCAAGGTCCTTCTCTAGTTTCAAACATAGAATATGAGAATATCCAAGCTGGAAAGGGCCTTAAAGAGTAATTTAACTCAACATCTTCTGTTCATATAGTCAGAATGTGAAGCCCAAAGAGAAGAAACCACTTATCTCAAGTCACCTACTTTGTGAAAGAAAAAAAAGTGGCCCTGGGCCTGTTATTTTGTAGTGCAGAGCACATTCCAGTGGACTTACTAATCAATACTCTCCTACCATATTTAACTACTCCCATAACTTTATGATTATCTATCCTGGGGGTCCCTGTGGAAACCCCAGTTAAGCCAGAAGAAATACCTTTTTCTTCTGACTCAGAAGACAAATGCTCTTGGGTGAATAAAGATAAATCCCAATCTCCTTAGGTACTAAATTTGTCCTAAGACAAAGACCCCTTTAAGAGGATGTTCCAGAAAATAGGTTTTCACCGGGAGGAGGGGAGGAGCCTTCCATCATTTCTCAAACACAGGCAGAGCAATTGCCCTCCAAAGGAGCTCCATAGGGAACTAGATCCTGACCCCATAGACATGAACATTCTATCCTTAATCTAACCCATTGTGAATTCTGCTGTCTAAACCACAACAAATATTAAATGCTACTAATTGTGGAGTGCCTTCTAAGTGCTAGGCATCATATAGGGTTTTTGCATTCTTATTTCAAATTCCCAGAACAACCTCACAGGCTAGCTATTATTAGCCCTTTTTTTTTTTGGATGAGGAAATAATCCAGAGAAGTTAACTAACATTTCCAAGTGAATAAATGGAGAAGGCAATATCCAAACTCAAGTCTATTCATTTAAATCCAAGGTTCAATCCAAGTCCATACCCTTCCCAAAATACCAGAATACTTTCTCCAAAAGTGTCTTAAATTATTCCAAGCTTGATCTCAACTAGTCCTCAAGCAATCTAGTCCCAACCCAGAAAAATATCAATTTGGCTACCACACATATCTGCAGCCTGTCCCATCTGCTACTCTAGACCAATCTCCCAGTGGATTCCTAATGTAGCCTACATTTCAGCCTTCCTCTGCAAGAACTCTCTGCCCCAAATTATTCTATTAACTGACCACATTATAGAATTAAAAACAGTATGAAAAAAAAGAAAATGACTTCCAGGATACATGTAACTCATTCAATACTGTCACTGAAGGGTCTTGGGCTTTGTTTTTTCACGTTTTTGTTTTTTGTCTCAATACAGAAATGAAGACCATAAAAATAAACAAGCTATATTTTTCTGGATATACATAGAAATGTAGTTGTTTTCTGTTTTTAAATGCACACTATGACTTTTAAGTAATTGAATAATTTCCTTTTTTGTTTCTTAATATATAATTTATATGGAGTAAAATACACCCTTGAAAAGTACACAGTTTTATAATTTAAAAAACTCATACAGTTACCTAACAATCACAACAATCAAGATAGAGTGTTTCTATCATTCCAAAAAGTTCTTTTGTGTTCTTTTATAGTCAGTCCTCTTCTCCCAGCCCCAGGCCCTAGAAACCACTGATCTAATTTCTGTTCCTATAGTTCTACCCTTTCCAGAATATCATATAAATGAAATCACATAGGATGTAGCCTTTTGAACCTGAATTTTTTTTCCACTTAGCATAAAGCTTTGAGATTTACCCATGTTGTTGCATGGAAAATCATTTCTTTTTTGTTGTTGACAATGGCTTATAACAACACATTTATTATCTTAATCCTGGAAATCAGAAGTCCCAAATGGGTCTCACTGAGCTAAAGTCAAGTGTCCGCTGGGCTGTGTCCTTTGCGGAGGCCATAGGGGAGAATCTGTTCCTTGCCTTTTCTGATTTCTAAAGGCTGCCTACATGTCTTGGTTCCTGGTCCCCTTCCATCTTCAAAACTAGCAAGGGCTGGTCTTTCTCACATGCTTCACTCTGACTCTGTCTCTCCTGCCTCCCTCCTACATGGGACCCACCTGACTAATCCAGGATCATCTCCCCTTTAAGGATTAGCGAACTTAATTCCATCTGTTACCTTAGCTCCTCAACATAGTCACAGGTTCTGGGGACAGATGTGAACATCTTTGAGGGGACTTTATTCTGCCTACCACTATCATTGCAATCCTAAAAGATGCTTTATCTATGCCATTATTTTTAACTGTTTTTTTTAAACAAAGTTTTGTTAGAATAGTTGTAGATTTACAGAAAAGAAGAAGTAAAAAGTACAGCATTCCCATATAACCCCCCTAACACACATACACACACGCAGTTTTCCCTATTATTAACATTTTGCCTTAATGGTACCTTTATTACAACTGATGAAATATTATTATTATTATTATTTTATTATTATTAACTATAGACCATAGTTTACCTTAGGGTTCATTCTTTGTGCTGTACAGATCTATTCTGGTAACATATATACAACCTAAAAATAATAATTTTAAGTATACCATTTGGTGGTGTTAAATACATTGAGAATCATTTCTTTTGTATTAAGTGTTTTGAGAGCATATGAGAGAGGGAAAAGAATAGAGAAACGAGAAATAGGAGCAAGACAAGGGTTTTGAGGAAAAGGATGATGGTTGAGTCAAGAATCAGATGTCTGAGAAATTGAACACACTCAAAATATGATGCAAAATATTTTTTGATTTTTCAAAAGTCTGGTCTAGGCAAATCTCTCCCTTCTCTTTCTCCTTGCCCTTGGATCAGAGCTGCGATAATCATACTTCTCAGTTTCCAAACTCCTATTACCCTTAATCTGTGTGAGCCTTAGTTCTGCTTAATTTTGTGTTTTCCCCATTTATTCTCTACTCCACTGCCATTCTCCTCCCCTCAGACTCTTGCTCTCCTGTGTTCATTATATGTGCTTAGGTGTATATGAATCCTAAAAGCCTAAAGCCTATCTGATGCTGATTTGTGAATTGATGTGTTTTTAATTCACATAAATGGTATTGTAGTACAGAGCCTTTCTGTTTCTTTTCACGTGGTGCTATGCTTTTAAGATCTCTCCACAATGAGTTGATGTATAGTGCTTTGTAAACTGTAAATATTTATACTGCCACTTCTAGTAATTATAATAATGAGAATAAGAATTTATTTTATGTTTTTTTATAAACTTTTTTATTAATTAAAAAACTTAACAAAAGAACATTAAGATATCATTCCATTCTACATATACAATCAGTAATTCTTAATATTATCACATAGTTGCATAAAGAATTTATTTTAAAAACATGTTTAAGCATCTACTATATTCTAGGCACTTCGCTCAGCCCTAGGCATAGAGAAATGATTTTGAAAGACATACTTCTTTATAGAGAAATATACTATCTTAGTATGCCAGACTTATATGATAAATACCATATTATAGATTGTTTAAACAATGGAAATCTACCGGCTCATGGTTTTGTGGCTAAGAGAAGTCAAACTCTAGGCAGCAGCAAGGTGATGCTTTCTCCCCAAGTCTGAACATTCTGGTGCTGGCTGCTGGCAATCCTTGGGGTTCCTTGGCTTGTATTCCTGCCTCGCATTATATGATGTCCTATCCTTTCTCTTCCAGGTTCTGTTAACTTCCAGCTCCTAGTTTCCAGCTCCTGGCTCCTCCCTGTGGCTCTCTCTCACTCTGGCTTCTGTTTCTCTCCCTTAACAGGAGTAAGACCGAGCCTCCTTCAGTTTGGTCACAATTAAAATAACATCTTCAAGCGATCCTATTTACAAAGGGTTCACACCCATGGGAATGCGGATTTGGATTAAGAACATGTGTAAACTGGCATATGTAATTCAATCTACCATAAGTACACAAATAATTGCATAACTAATTATATAAATCTTGCTGTAGTGAACCTAAAACATTAAAGAACTGTGTGATATGAGAAGTTCTAACAGGATGACCTGATCTCATCTTGAGTCAGAGACCTTCTCTTAGGAAAGGACATTTAAACCAACTTTTTGTCCTTTCAGCTGGACTCATAGAAAACCCACATAAACCACATATATTGAACATATACCAGATGGGTTTTGTGTTTTTTTCAGAAGGGTAAGTTTGAACAGAAGAATCTAAGACTGAGATGCAGAAAATTGGGCTCAGTGACTGCTTTGGAGAGATGAGTCAAACCCAGGTGATCTGGAGATGAGTTAGAGCTACACATATAATTTCAAACTGAATCATCAATAGAATGAATCAGTTATTTTTCATTCTGTGCAAGTGGATGTCATCAGCAGCTACACCAGCATCATCAGAAGCTCACTGGGCATCTTCTGTGGGTCCATTTGTTCTGTTAGGTGAAGGCGTAATTGGAGACAGTAAGTAATACAATTTCCAGACAAAGATTTGACTCATTATTCTTAACTTTTAGTTCTGAATTGCCAACCAGATAACTGGTTTGAAAGAGAAAGAGTTCTAAACTCAAAATAGAGAACTCATCCCCCTGAACTAAATAGTTGAACTGCATTAATTTTACCTTAATGTAAAATAAGAAGGTGAAACAAAAGAGAGAAAAGGTAAAAACAAGGAGCACATACTCACTTGTGGTTATTCAGATAGCAAGAAACTCCCAATCCTATATATATATATATACTCATTAGTCTCAAGAATAAGTACCATCCTGCAAGTTAACAGCATGTGCAAGTATTTTTCACTTTAGTGTGTGTGCTGGTTTGAAAGGAAGTATGCCCCCTAGAAAAGCCATATTTTGATCAAAATCCCATTTCATAAAAGTAGAATAATCCCTGTTCAATACTGTGTGTTTGAAATTGTGATTGGATTGTCTCCCTGGATGATGTGATTTAGTCAAGAGTGGTTGTTAAACTGGATTAGGTGACGACATGTCTCCACCCATTTGGGTGGTCTTGATTGGTTTACTGGAGTCCTATAAAAGAGGAAACATTTTGGAGAAAGAGATTCAGAGAGAGCAGAGAATGCTGCAGCACCATGAAGCAGAGAGTCCACCAGCCAGCGACCTTTGGAGATGAAGAAAGAAAACGTCTCCTGGGGAGCTTCATGAAACAGGAAGCCAGGAGAGAAGAAGCTAGCAGATGACGCCGTGTTCGCCATGTGCCCTTCCAGCTGAGAG
>PVIY010048834.1:0-17076 GCA_004026745.1 Myrmecophaga tridactyla
ACACACACACAGAGAGAGAAAAGAAAGATGGTGATATGTTGTTCAGCTGGCCTCCTCAGCCCGCCTTTCATTCTGTGCACGCCCGAGATCCCTGGGCTTCCATGAGTACATGAAAGTGGGACTGGGTCTCCATGAGCCACTCATGCCAGCCAGTTGTCAGATCATCTCCACTCTGTGATCTCCCTCCTTCCTGGGGGAGGACCCTCAGTCTCTGCCCAAACCAGGCGTCCTCTTTTGGGCACCCCCACCACCCAGAGGTGGTGGAGCAGGTACCAATGATCCTGTGCATAAGAGAAGCAAATCCGTCTCCCTCTGGCCTCCCCATAGGAAGCCCCAGCTGCAGAGTTATGAGATGCCACCTCCCAAGCCTGCTGCAGTAGCAGGCTGAGGTATAGGAATGTGTTACTGCCTCCAGGACCTGCACTCCCCCATGCGCCACCCACCCCTGCTGGGCTAGCAACTGAGCACACTCACCCTGGTCTCTCCATCCCAGTCTCTCTGGTTCAATTCCAGTCTTATTTGCTTTTTATTTTTATTTTTATTTTTTTGTACATAGGCACCGGGAAACGAACCCGGATCTCTGGCATGGCAGGTAAGAACTCTGCCACTGAGCCACTGTTGCCTGCCCCTTTTTGTTTATTTTTTATTATTTTTTAAAAGTTTCACAGAGCTTTGGTGAAGTCAGCCCATCCTACTCTGCCATCTTCCTGGATGTTACTTTAATTACGTCTGAAGTGGTCTTTCTTTCATACTCTCTCCTGATTCAGAAACAATGATTTTTTTCAATGTTAATCTGATCATGTTAGTCCCTGTCTAAAATCTTCTGGCTTTCTATGACCCAGAAGAAAAGCCTGAGTCTATATCCTGCTATATTCTGCCTTATTTCATGGGTTGTATTCTGATCTCTCCAGCCTCATCTTGAACCACTCTCCCCCAATTTGTCCAGACTCCAGTCTCACTGGCCTTGTTCTGCTCATTAAAGTGCCATGTCTCTTCCTACCAAATGCTGTTTCTTTTACTTCAAACATACTTCTTCTGCCTTTTCATTCAATAAATTCTCACTCAACCCCAACAAATGTCATCTCAATTGCTTTCCCTCATGCAAACCTTGGCTGAACCAGATTACAAAGTCTCCTTAGCAGTATATCTCTTTTGTTCATGACTTCTAACCTTTAACATTGTACAGTTTTTCTGTGTTCATTTAATTTATGCATATTTCTTCCACTATACCCTGAACTGCATAAAGGAATGCATTATAGCTCTCTTTTCTCTCCATTAAGTATCAGGATTTGAAATTAAACAGAAACAGTTCTCAATAGCTATCTGTTGAATGAATAGTATTATCTTGAGATGTTTAATTTATATTTCTTCTTTTCTGCCTCCCTTAAGGTTGGAAATGAAGAAATTATTCATCTTTTTATTCTCAGTGTCTTAATCACATCTTCAAATCTGTTATTTAAAAATCTGTCTTTTTCCTGAATAGAGTAAATTTGGAATGTGAAGGAAAAATATATTAGAAAGGGTTAGAATTATCATAAAACATTCCAGAAAATATCAACTATTAATTGATACATCGAAATAACATGATATTTGCAATGATTCCTTTTTTCTCCTTTGTTTTTGTAAATTACACTTTGATTTATTTTCCATTGCTATTTAATTTCCAAAGTAATTTAAATAACATACATAGGGCTGGCGATGTGTATAAAAGAAGGAATTATCACACTGAAAGTTTGTCAATTTCTGTTATCAGACTCTTGTAAGTTACCCATTTACAAATTGTCAAATGGTAGAGAAGCAACATTGCCTTGTACTCTCCAGAATTTATTAAGACCCAATCTCTAATAAAATCATTATAAAAACATGAGGAATTAATTTATCCAACTCTCACTTTTTAATCCCTCTTTTTGAACATAACAAAAGAGATAATGCTTTTGTATGTTTAATAATATAAACTATGAAACAATTATGATTCCATAGTAAATTTTAATTTAATGCCTGATCTATAAAACAAACTCATATAAATACTGCATCATTTTCAAGTAAGACTAATAATCTACCAGATGAGTGCATATTAGTATCAGGAGACTTGCCGTTCTACTTGAGCTAAAAATGTTTATTGCTAGAATTGAGGATCAGAGTGTCCAAGTTTTCTCAGATATTTGTAAATAATGTTGAGAAAATATTTTGACAGCCTGGACTGAAATGTGTTAATTCCTAATCAAATACTGTTGCATGATTTAAAATATTATTTTCACTGTTTTATGTTGCTATTATTCATTTTCCCAAATGTTGTCCTTATTGTAAGTGGAGAATGAATCAACTGCATCCCTGTAGTTTGTCTCAGAAAGATAAAAAAAATGTTCCCAATTTGGTGTTTCCCAAGTGCGCATTAGTCAGGCAGAGTTAATGTAGCCATCGATCACTTCAGCTCTCCTCTGTGAGCAGGGCGCAGAGGTGCCCAAGCTGACTCAGCTTGGATAGTTTGTTATCCGTAAGGCTGGCTGCAGTGCCTTCCTTGTGGGCTGAGCACAGAGATCAGAACTACCATGTCACCTCTAGACATGACTCTTGCAGAATAAATCTTATTTCAGATGGTGCTGCATGAAACATTGTTAATTCAATATTCAATTTGTGGATAAAAATGTAGACCTTTTAGCTGATATTTTAGAGCATCAAATTCCAAAATAGATTTAGTCGTTGCTGTTATTGAAGGTGAGAAATAGGGAAAATATCCAACCATTCTAATCTGTCTCTGACAGAAATAACTAATCCAACAAGGCAGAAAGAAAACCAGGGCATAATCATGAGTTGCGGAAAATATCTTGGGCCACATTACAAAGATAAGAATATAAATAAGGGAAAATTGATTAATAACTTTAGGTATAAGGTGGTTAACATGTCCCATATATTAGAACCACTGGTCATTTATTAATTACCAAAACACTCACTTCAAAATATGTGTCACTTTGAAGCTATTATGTACCCCAGAAAAGCCATGTTCTTTAATCCTCATTCGATATTGCTGAGTGGGAGTTTTCTGATTGTTTCCATGGAGATGTGACCCACCCATTCAAGGTGGGGTCATTTACTGGAGCCCTTTAAGAGGGAACCATTTTGGAAAAAGCTTTAGAGCCCACATAGCCAGAGACCTTTTGAGAGGAAGAAGGAAAACGCCCCTAGGGGAGCACCATGAACCAAGAAGCTGGGAGAGAAAGCTAGTAGATGTCATCATGTGCCCTCCCCACTGCCTTCTTGAACCAAGGTATCTTTCCCTGCATGCCTTAATTTGGACATTCTTATAACTTTACCTTAATTTGGACATTTTCATGGCCTTAGAACTGTAAACTCGCAACTTAATAAATTTCCCTTTTTAAAAGCTTATATATATATATGCCTATTGAAGTTAAACGAAACTTTTGATTTATCCATCATTTTTCCACATTTTCCAAAGTTTGAGAATTTCAGTGCATGTGGGGAAAAAGTTGAGAACAAGGTTGAATACATATAATGATATATACTATTATATTCTCATCCCTTATGCCCACTCTACCTCTACGGAAATATACCATTTATCTTTTTTTAAGTATTAATTTTTGAGTGTAGGATTTTTTTCTTTTCCTTTCTATAGATTCCATCATTTTGAATAACATGGAGATCCAGGCACACACCATCTTTGGCATGTCAGAATGATTATTTCTAGACAACTGTCAGTTTAGATGAACTTTCATTCTTATGTTAAGACTTGAAGTGGAGTATTTAATTCAAGGACTGCTTTTCTGAAATTGACAGTATGACATAAGAATACTTTGATGGATGTGAGATATATACTTGGAATTTGAATGGATACTTAGAACTGGATATAAATCTTAACAAATACCATATTTCTAAAAACAAACAAATAAATAATATATAAATAAAACATTGTTCTACAGTATGTGAATTTTGAAATGGTTTAAATTGGCATTTTCTTATAGACAATAGAGAGTATTTCTTTAGTCTATATTAAAAGCAACATAGAAATCTATGTTCTATATTTTATTGTTATTATTATTCATTGTTCCAAAATATATTTTAAACAAAGCAGGCAATTTTAGGCTTATTTTAAATAGCTTTTAAAACTTTATATAATTTTGATATAATATATAATTTTGAAAACTCTATATGCCTCCTTATTTCTGGGTGTTCTTTTCCATACAGGATATGATATAAGATAGAACTAAATGTTAAATTCAAAGAAGACTCAAACCCAGAATAGCTTTAGAGGATGTTGGGCAACAGGAGTAAAGGTGGGATTTTTTCATCCAAAGATATTTTTTCCTTGAGTAAAAGTTTAAACATTTTTTAAAAAGATGCATATAACCTTAATTGAAGAACTGGCCATTACCTCTCAGAGCATTGAAATAGAACATTTGCTAGCCAAATTGCAAGTACATGTCTCTAAGACATAATAATTTAGTCTTGCAGCATATGTTTATGTTGTTTTTGATTTGTAATGATATACCATGTTGAAAAAACTAACAAAAAAATTAAAGAAAAATAGTAAAATATCCCACAGAGCATTTCCCAAGAGTAAAAATAAGTGAAAAATATAAATAAAGTGTCCACATGACATTAGGGTAATTTATCTATACAGCCATGATGACAAATTAGTATTTTAAAAGTTTCTTGATTTGGCATTTTCAAAAAAAATAGGTGAAACATAAATGTATAGATTAACAAATTACTGTAACAAAAGTCCAGGTAACTATTACCCATGTCAAGAAAATAAATGTTGCCAGCACTCAGATCCTCCATGTGCTTTTCTTTATTGGCGGGGGGGGGGGTTGAAATTCACATAACATAAAATTAACCATTTTAAAGCGAACAATTCAATGGCATTCAGTACATTCACAATGGTGTGTGAGCCCTACTCTATCTGGTTTCAAAACATGTACTATACCTTAAAAGTATACATCTACAAACAGTAATTCCCATTTGCTCCCCCTCATAGTCCCTGACCACCACCCACATGCTTTCTGGCTCTGTTTTTACCTATTCTGACTATTTCCCATAACTGGAATTATATTATATGTGACCTTTTGTGTCAGACTACTTTCACTTGGAATGTGTTCATGGTTCATACACACTGCAACATGTATTGGAACTCCATGCCTTCATGGCTGAATGATAGTCTGTTATACACAGATGCCAAAATTTGTTTAACCATTTATCCTCTAGTGGACATTTGGGTTGTTTCCACCTTTGGGCTATTGGGAATAGTACACACACACACACACACACACACACGCACATACACACGTATTTGAGTATCTATATTCTATTCTAAGAGTAGAATTGATGGATTATATGGCAATGCTATATGAAAATTTACAAGAAATTGCCAAACGGTTTTCCAAAATGGCTGTATCATTTTATATTCCCACAAGCGATGTCCGAGTGTTCCAGTTTCTCTGCTTCCTTGCCAATACTTGTTATTTTCCTTTTTTTTTATTATTATTATTAAGTACCATTTAGTAGGTGTGATGCAGTATCTCATTGTGGTTTCATGGCACATTTCTCTAATAACGAATGAATCATGTATTTCTTGGCCATTAGTATATCTTCTTTGGAAGAAAAGTCTATTCAAATCCTTTGCCCATTTTTATCATTTGTCTTTTTGTTGTTGCATTGTAAGAACACTTTACATGTTGTGGATATAGACCTTTAGCTGATATATGCTATGCAAACGTTGTATCTTATTCTGTAGGCTGCCTTTTCACTTTCTTGATAATGCTCTTTGATGTACATAGGTATTACATTTTGAGAAATTCCAATGAATCTACTTTTTCCTTTGTTGCAAATGCTTTTTGTGTCTTATCTAAGAGTTCATTACCAAATCCAATACAGCACCTGAGAAGGCCCTCTCATTCTTTTTCCTCTAATCATAGCCTTCCGCAAGGGTAACAATTATCTTTCCAATAACATAGATAAGTTTTGCTAGTCTTTGTTTGTTTTTCCCCTCTTTTTATGTGGCTCAGCTAAATATGAGCCATCAACCTTCCCTCTATTGTTAAATAATTGAAAAGTTTTCTATTCTATTTTAGAATTTTTTGTTTAAAGATCTGTGACAGACTCAACAATTATTACTAGGTGAAGACATTTCAGAATACACACTAGGTGTGTAAGGTAAAGTGAAAGAGGAGAAGGGAAAAAGAGCAATCATTCTTATTTTTATCACTCAAGGAGAATGTTGCTAAGTAATAAGAAAATTTGAGACTAGTAAAAATGTATTCAAGTTGATAAAAGGAGAATTATATGATGCATAATGCTAAGAGAAAACAAATAGTCTTGCTATAAATAACTCAAATACTATATCATAGCATACCCTAAGATTTATTTTATGAATGGTTTGCTATTAAGATAATTTTTAGGTTTGAGTAGTTCTCATTTTCCTTTATTATATATCTTTAAAATGTCCCACCCTTAATTTAATCACTTAAAATTTGCAAGGACAATTTTTACCTTTGGCACAATAAATTTCTGTTTTAATGTTGGGAATTGGTATAATGCAGGATTTGATTAATAGAAATCTATCTTTCTTTAGAGAATCATGAAATGTTTCTAATCTTTTAATAAATTTTGGGGTAAACCACTTATTATTACTGTGTTGTTTAGTATTTGTCATAAATTTCTATTTCCTGCCTTTCCAAACTATTATAAAATAACTTTGGCATCAATTTATTTTAAAAATGTGAAAATAATCATTTTGTTTCAGAGAATATTACTGTTCTTGTGAGTTATTGTAAATTTAAATGACTCAATAAATGAACATGCCCTCTGGTAACCACCTTATTCTCATCTACTTTACAAGAATGTTATATTAGCTGTAATGAAGAAGATGGTCATCCTAAGTATTTGCAAGCAAAAGCAATAAAATATCGTCAAATGAATGATAAATGTTCACTATGTCTTGTAGTAGGGGATTTCACATTAATTTAAGTGGCAAATTATCAATTAACTGATAAATAAATGCATTAAATATAAATCTTAAGTTGCAGAATTATTTTAAAGGTAATTACATCTCTTCAGGGTGCTTTTAACCACTCTTAATTACTATTGTAATGTGGAGTTACAATTTCACTGCATTTTTAATAAGAGTCCAAACCACCTTTGGAATTTGCTCCCTTGTGGGTCTTCACCAGATACGTAAATTGTTTTCTAATGACACGCATTATAAGGGGTTTAGCAACTAAGGCAAAAATCATTAAATCTCCCATTTTCATTTACAGTACTTTTCATTTCTAATCAGTGGTTTTCTTCCCATACCATTTAAACCATTTTTTTTCCCTGTGACTTGCACATATCCTGGAATAAGTCTTGAGGAAAGAGCTATGACTAATATTTATAAAAATTGCATTGATTTTTGCTTAGGGCTTTATTTTAATAAGGAGATTAAAAGAGTGGGAAACTTTTTTTTTTAATCTCATCACTTATTTAAAGATATTCACTATGATTACTTGCGTTGTTCCTGTACCCATTAAATGAAATGAAGCAATGGGACATCCTAAGTATAAAATCGAAAAGCGAGTTGCCTTAGGCTTATACAATTTGGTGAGACCTCTTTAAGAAAAAAAAGAGGAAAGAACAATAACTTAATTTAGTAAATTTTTACAAAAATAAATGACCACTGTGATCATAATGCTAACAGTCCTTTGAGGGCCTTAGAAGTTTTCTCTGCAAGTGAAGAGTTCCATAGCTTAAACTTCATTAACTTCAAGTGAATTTACCACTTTGAACCCTACAGTCTCTTCTGCTTTGACTTGTGCTTGCTGCAATGCAAACAAACATGTGCATGGCTGATAAATAGAGGAAAGCTTTCAGCATAAAACAGTAGTCTTGTTGGTTCTGATTCCCATATGAACTTGGTCAGAAAGCTGATATTTTTCTTTGTCTGTCTGTTTTGTTTGTTGCTACAAAATAACAGCAGCTCAATGCAAAGTACACCAGTAAAGCTCAGCACAGCAAAGCTGAAGGAATGTTGACCTCTGTAGTACTCATTCCCCCAAGGTTCTTCTTTTTGACTAGGGTGATGTCCACTCACCTTAAGTTATTCTTAATTCACCCAAGTTCTAAGTTTTGAAATGTTAATTGGAAGTTTCTCCCAGCCAGCATTTTGTTCTTGTCTCCATAATTTAGTGATCTCAACCTTTGCTAGCACTCCCATTCCGCTAATTTCACCTTTAAAAAATCATTATATTGAAGTATAATATACAAATAGAAATTTCACTTACATGCACAGCTTGATATATTTTCACAACCTGAACACACTTATGCAACTAGCAATACAATCAAGGAATGTAGCAATACAGCACCTGAGAAGTCACTCTCATTTCTTTTCCTCTCATCCTTTTACCTACCCAAGGGTAACTATTATCTATACTTCTCACAACACAGATAAGTTTTGCTAGTTTTTGTTTGTTTTCTCTTGGTTTATTTTGTTTTAAATATAGATGGCATCATGTAGCCTGTGCTTTCCTGCTTCTTGGCTTCTTTTTTTTACTATCTTGTGAGATTCTTCCATAAAGTTTCTATCAGTTATGGATTGTTCATTCACATTAGTATACATCACTCCATTACCATATCACAGTTATGCATCATTTCTACAGTTACTGGGTACTAATAGTTTTTAATTTGGGATTATTGTGAATACTGCTGCCATGAACATTGTAATACATGCATCTGGTAAACATATGGACAGTTTTATTTTAATTATACACTAAATAGTTAAATTGTTGAGTCATACATTATATATATGTTCAGTGGTAGTAGAAAATGGCAAGCAGGTTTCAAATTATTTGTACCTATTTACAAACACTTTAGTAATGTATGAGAGCTCCACTTGCTCTACAGATTAGCCAATACTTTATTTTCTCTATTTTTCATTTAGTTGTTCTGATGGGTGTATGACTGCATCTCATTTTGGTTATAATTTGCATTTATCTGCTCATTAATGAATTTGAGCCTCTTTTCATGTGTTTCTTCTACATTCATATATCCTCTTTTATGCAGCATCTGTTCCAATCTTTTTCCCTTTTATTTTTTGAGTTCCTGCCTTTTAATCTTTGACTAGGAGTTCTTTACCTATTCCACATGTGTGTGTTTTTTCCTCTGTCTTTATTGTGAAAAATAACATATGTAAAAAAAAGCATTAAATTTCAAAACACACCACAACAATCAATGTAGATTTCCATGTTTGGTATGGGTTATAAATCCACAAGTTTAAGTTTTTACTTCTAGATGCTCCAAGATATTGGAGACTAAATATTAATATCAATATAATATTTATCAATATATAAAATAATGTAATATTTTAGTTATAATATAACTAAAATTAATATCAATATAATGATTCAACAATCATACTCATTTGTTGAATCCTATCTTTTCTGTTATAATTCCACCTTCCCCTTTGACCATTCTCCCAATATTTAGGGATATTTAGCTATGGCCATTCTAACATTTTCATGTTGGGAAGGGTTATCGATAGTATGGGATAGGGGAATGGAAATAGTTGATGTTTTGGAGAGGCTGGACTTTCTGCATTTCAGAACTTATCTGGCCTAGGAACTCATCTGGAGGTTGTAGATTTTGGAAAAGTAATCATACTACATGGAACTTTTGTGGACATCTCAGATAAAGCCCTAGGGTTTTTTTTTAGGATTGGAAGGAATGGTTTTAGATGGGGTTTGGCAAACCATGATAAATAGCAATGTCTAGCTGAAGCTTGCATGAGAGTAGCTTCCAGAGGCCCCTCATGACTCTATTTGAACACTCTCAGTCACTGATACCTTGCTTATTGCAATTCTTTTCTTCCTTTTGGTCAGCAAGGCATTGCCAATTCCACAGAGCCAGAGCCAGGCTCATTCCTGGGAATCATGTCCTACATTGCCAGGGAGAATTTCACTCCTGGATGTCATGTCCTGCTTAGGGAGGAGGGAATGATTTAACTTGAAAGTTGGGCTTAGAGAGAGAAAGAGAGAGACCACATCAAATCAACAAAAGAGGTTCTCTGGAAGTAACTTTTAGGCATAAATATAGGTAGGCCAAGCTTCTCTGTTACATGAATAAGCTTAACAAGAGTAAGCCTCAAGATCAAAGGCTTGGCCTATTGACTTGGGAGTCCCTAATGTTTGAGACAGTATCAGGGGCTTCCCCGTTGGTAAAGTTTAATAGTTCCATATTTTTTCTCCCATTCCTCAAGGGACTTTTCCAATACTTTTTAATTATCTGCTCAACATGCTCTGGGATGTATCTGGGCATTACATTAAACTATACAGAATTATAAGCTGCCATTTCCATTCTGGGCTCCCCGTGTTTGGGTTGTTTAAATGATCTATCTGGACAGGCTGAGTTAGATCATGTGCTACAGAAAATTTAGGTTCTGAACAAAATAAACCTCTCTTGCTTTAGTCTCATACAGTAGGGGAAGTTCTGAAATACAGACAATGTCTTCCTTACACCTGTATTCTGAATCACCTTAGTCCTGACCTGATCGGCTTCATTCTTATGTTTAATTGAAGCCTGATCTCTTTTTCAATTTCTTTAACAGTTGTTGTGTGTGGCAATGCTGACCTTCTGAACTTCAGAACTCCTACTCTGAGTCTTAGGTATCACATAGGTACCCAAAATTCCAGGGAAACACCAGGTTATACATATAGATAGCATAATCTTTCAAAATCTAGAAATAGCAATTACCACTCCAACTAAATGTGACTGCTGTAAAAGCTTACAATCTAGGCTTCAATTTTCTTATAAGTATTTTCTAAATGAAACCACACAATATTTGTTGTTTTGTTTCTTACTTATTTTGCATCCCATGATGCCCCACAGATTCAGCTCAGAACATTGCATGCCTCACTACTTTGTTCCTTTCTGTAGCAGCACAATATTTGATCATATTTATACCCCACAGTTTGCCATTCTACTTAGTCAGTATTTCCTTCAGCAATCTCCATCCATTGAGCACCATGTATAATGCCCAAAGTCAACAGTCCATTAACACCTTCAATTTTAGACAATTTTCATTGCTCCCAAGAGAAAACTAACCAAAAAAACACACCCTCACCAAATAGAAAATCCAAATCTCTCCTTAATTCTTGTCCCTCTACCCCCATTATTTACCCCTGGTATTGTTGTGGTACTTTTGATGTCTTCCTGTTAAACATAACCCATAGCAGGCAACCCCCATTTAAACTCCTTGTACAAAATTCATACCTTTGAAGTAGTTCGTGCAAGAACTTACTCATATTTTTAGTGTTAATCAGTGGGATACATGATTCTATACAACTCTTTTCAACCAATATTACTTATACACCTAATAATGAACTGCCTTAATTTCTATCCATTCCCTTTGATTTAAAGTCAGCCTCATTAGATAACTATTCACCCATTTCTAGCTTCCATGTATCTCTAGGTCCCTTGTATTTTGCATTATAAGCCTCTGAGTTTGCCTATGGTCACAAGAGTAAAATCATACAATGTCTATCCTTTTGTGTCTTGCTTATTTCACTCAGATTATGTCTTCAAGGTTCATCCACCTTATCATGTGCTTCAGGACATCATTTTGCCTTACTATTGCATAATATTCCAATATATGTATATACCACAGTTCGTTTATCCACTCATCTGTTGATGGGTAGTTGGATTATTTCCACCTTTTAGGCAACTGTGAATAATGCTGCTATGAACATTGGTTTACAAATGTCTGTGTCACTGCATTCAGCAACTCTGGGTATATACTGAGTAGTGGTATTGCCAGGTCATAAGGCAACTCAATATTTAGTTTTCTAAGGAATCATTGGACTGTCTTCCATAGCAGCTATATCATTATAAATTCCCACCAGCCATTCATGTCCTAATTTCTCTGCATCCTCTCCAACATTTATAGTTTCCTTTCTGTTTAATAGCAGCCATTCTTATAAGTTTGAGGTGTTTATCTCATTGTAGTCCTGATCTGCATTTCCCTTAGAGCTAATAAAAATGAGCATCTCTTTATATGCTTTTTAGCTTTCTGTATTTGCTCTTCAGAAAAATGCCTATTCATATCTTTAGCCCATTTTGTAATTGGGTTGTTTGTTCTTTTGTTGTTGAGTTGCATGCTTTCTTTATGTATACAGGATATCAAACCTTTATATCCAATAAATGATTTTCAAATATTTTCTCCCATGGGGTTGGCTGCCTCTTCACATTTTTTTTTTTTTTTTGCATGGGCAGGCACCAGGAATCGAACCCGGGTTTCTAGCATGGTAGTTGAGAACTCTGCCTGCTGAGCCAATATGGCCTGCCCGCCTCTTCACCTTTTTGACAAGTCTTTTGAGACAAAAAGCATTTGATTTTGAGTAATTCCAATTTATCTATTTTTTCTATCACTGCTTATGCTTTGCGTGTAAAGTTTAGGAAGCTATCTACTATTACTAGGTTTTAAGATATGTCCCTATATTTTCTTCAAGGATTTTTATGATATTGGCTCTTACTATTTAGGTATTTGATCTACTTGAGTTCATTTTTGATAGGGTATGTATAAACCAGGGTTCTCTAGAGAAACAGAATCAGCAGGAAATATCTGTAAATATAAAATTTATAAATTGTCTCACCAACTGTGGAGATGTAAGAGTCCCAGATTTGTAGGGCAGGCTGCGAGCTGGCAGACCAATGAGGGTCCTCAATGAACTCTCAGGAGAGGCTGGCTGGCTGAAGCATGAAGAGTGATTGTCTCTTCTGAATTCTCCTTAAAAACCTTCTGGTGATTAGATTAAGCATCACTCATTGCAGAAGACACTCCCCTTAGCTGATTGTAAATGCTGTGGATGCAGCCAACATCATCATGATTTAAGTCCATGAAATGCCCTCATAGCAACAGACAAGACAGCGCTTACCAGACCAGAAGACACCACCTGGCCAAGTTGACACATGAACCTGACCATGAAAGGGTATAAGGTAAGGATCCTCTTTCATTCTTTTGGCTATTGATATCTAGTTCTTCCATGTCCAGTTATTGAAAAGACTATTTTGTCCCAGTTCATTGGATTTAGGGGCCTTGTTAACGATCAGTTGACCATAGAGTTGGTGGTCTATTTCCATGCTTTCTATTCAATTCCATTGGTCAATACTTCTATCTTTATGCTACTATCATGCTGTTTTGACCACTGTGGCTTTATGAAATGTTTGAAGTCAGGAAGTGTTAATCCTCCCACATCTTTCTGCTTTTTTTAAGGATATTTTTAGCTATCTGAGGTCTCTTTCCTTTCAAATAAATTTGGCAATCAGCTTTTCCAAGCCTTCAAAATAGATTGATGGAATTTTGATTGGTATTACATTGACTCTGTAGATCAATTAGGGGGAGATTTGACATCTCAACTACATTTAACTTCCTATCCATGCACAGGGAATGCCTTTTCACCTATTTAGATCTCCTTTGATTTCTCTTAGCAATGTTATGTAGTTTTCCATGTACAGTTCCTTTGCATCTCTAGTTAAATTCACTCCTAAATACTTGATTCCTAAATACCTAAATAGTTGCTATATTGAATGGATTTTTTCCTTTAATTTTCTCCTCAGTTAGGTCATTGCTTGTATATAGAAACATTACAGATTTTTGCACATTAAGTTTAAGTCCTACCACCTTGCTGAATTTGTTTATTAGCTCAGGAAACTTTGCTGTAGACTTCTCAGGATTTTCCAAGTATAGTATCATGTCATCTGCAAAAAATGAAAGTTTTACTTCTTCCTTTCTGATTTGGATGCATTTTATTTATTTTTTCTGCCTTATTACTCTAGTTAGAACTCCTTGTATAATGTTGAATAGTAGTGGTGACAGAGGGCCTCCTTGTCTCATTTTTTTTTTTTAATTTGCATATGGGCAGGAGGCACCAGGGATCGAACTCCAGACCTCCAGCACAGTAGGTCAGAGCTCTGCCCGCTGAGCCATGGCAGCTGCCCTCCTTGTCTCATTCTTGATCTAGGGGAAAGGATTTCAGTCTCTCACCATTGAGTATGATGAGAGATACTATAGGTTTTACATGCCCTTTATCATATTGAGGAAAGTACGTTTGACTCCTACCTTTTGAAGTGTTTTCATCAGAAAAGGTTGTTGAATTTTGTTGAATGTTTACTCAGCATCAATTGGGATGATCATGTGATTTTTACCTTTCTGTTTGTTAATGTGCTGTGTTACATTGATTTTCTTATATTGAAACACTCTTGCATTCCTGATATACACCCCAGTTGATCATAGTGCATAATTCTTTTAATGTGTTGTTGGATTCAGTTTGTTAGTATTTTGTTGAGATTTTTTGCATCTATGTTCATTAGGGAAATTGGCCTGTAATTTTCATTTCTTATAATGTCTTTACCTGGTTTTGGTATTAGAGTGATGTTAGCTTCATAAAATTAGTTAGGTAGCAGTCCTTTCTCCTCAATGCTTTAGAAAAGTTTGAGCAGAATTAGTGTTAATTCTTTTTTTTGGTATATTTGAAAAAATTCCCCTGTGAAGCCTTCTGGCTCTGGGCTTCTCTTTGTAGGAATATCTCAAATGACTGATTGAATTTATTTACTTGTGATTGGTTTATTGAGATGTTCTATTTTTTCTTGAGTCAGTGTAGCTTGTTTGTGTGTTTCTAGGAATTTGTCCATTTCACCTAAGTGGTCTAGATTGTTGGTGTATTGTTCATTGTATCCTCTCATGATTTTTAAAAATTTTTCAGGATACATGATAACAATGTTGAATTTTGTTGAATGTTTACTCTTTTTTTAATTTTGTTTGTTTGCATCCTCTCTCTTTTTTCCTTGTCAGCCTAGCTAGTTGTATTAGAGCATAGATGTATTTTACAGATTTTTTCAAATAACCACATTTTGGTCTTATTAATTCTTTCTATTTCTTTTGTTCTCCAATTCATTTAATTCAGCTTTAATCGTTGTTATTTTTCTTTTTCTTTTTGCTTCGAGGTTAGTTTTCTGTCCTTTTCCTAGTTCCTCAAGATGAGCAGTTAAATCCTTGATTTTTTCTCCTTCTTCTTTTCTAATATAGGCATTTAAGGCAATAAATTTCCCTCTCAGCACTTTGCTGCATCCCATAAATTCTGGGTATCTCCAGATACTTTCTGATTTCCCTCACAATTTCTTCTTTCACCCACTGGTTAAAGTGCATTATTTATTCTTCATATATTTGTGAAAGTTTTGGTTCTTTGGTGGTTATTTATTTCTAGCTTCATCCCATTGTGATCACAGAAAGTGTTTGAAGAATTCTACTCTTTTTAAATTTATAAAGACCTGTTTTGCACCCCAGAATATAATCTATCCTAGAGAATTTTCTATGAGTACTGGAGAAGAATGTATATCCTGGTGTTTTGGGGTGTAACAATCTATATATGTCAGTTCTTATTCATTTATTAAATTGTTTAAGTTCTCTATTTCCTTGTAGGACCTCTGGTTATTCTATCTGTAGAAGAGAGTAATGTATTGAAATCTCCCATGCATGTGAGTTTAAAAAAAATATTTTTATAAGATATATATTTATAGTGGTAAATCTTTACTTATTAGAAAATAAGTTCATATTTTAAATCTTAATATTTTCTTAGGGGTGTTATTTTTTATAATACTCTTTTTTTTTTTTTTTTGCATAGGTTTGGAGTGAACTTACACCTAAACCAAAGACCCCAACAGATAGCAACCACATCCCTTCCCAGCTGACAGAGTTGTTCCCAATAGCATCAGCCTGTCTTGAGTGAAGGTAACCTCTTGGTGTCTTAATTTGAACAATTTCATGGCCTTAGAACTGTAAACTTGCAACTTGAAAATTTCCTTTTTTTTTCCTTTGTGTTTTTTTGGGGGGTGGGGGGTGGGGATGCATGGTCTGGGAATTGAACCCAGGTCTCCTGCATGGAAAGCAGGCATTCTAAGCACTGAACTACCCAAAATTCCCTTTTTAAAAGCCATTCTGTTTCTGGGATATTTCATTCTGGCAGCTTTAGCAAACCAAAACACTATGCAATTTCACATTTTTAGAAGAAAGATTTATTATTTTTGTTGGGGAAGAAAGGAATCATGTTTTACTTTAAAAATTCTAGTAATCTTCAAATTATGTCTTGTTACACAGACTCAGATTAATAAAAATTAGTTTTTTCCCCCAAAATCAAACATAGAAGTTATAATTTTTCCTCTGAAAGGATCAGGGGAATTGAATAGAATACAATGATCAGTCATTTCAAAATCATGTTATTTTAAATGATGGCTGTAAGCAATGATTGATTCCTTTTAAAATGTACCATGTCTTTATTTTTCTCCTGCTAGAATAATCCTATCACTAAAGTCATGTTACAATTTTTATGAACAATTAGCTTATGCTGTTTTAAAATCATTTACAGTATGTTAACATGGATTTCCTAAAGCTAATGCTAGATTACGTCTAAGAAAATGGTGAACACAAAGTATATTAAATTATTTTATTAACGTATGAATAGTGAAATCAATGTAAACTCACCTATATATTCTAATTATGCATGCATTATTCTAAAGAATTGGTGCTCCTTGAATGTATCATACACACACAAACATGCTACCAAGTTGATCAATTAGAAGATACACTAGTGTAATACAATGTTTCACAATTCTTTCCCCCACTGCAAATCTTATAGGGATAGCAAAGTGATCAAGGTTTCCAGTTCCAGATGGCAGACTAGACATATATAGTGGCTTCCTCTCCCTACCAAGCTGCCATTTAAATGACAGTATATACTTCCACAAAGGACAAAAAAAACTACTAGTGCAAAGAGAGAATGAGGTCACGAGAAGTTGAAGTGACTTTGACCGACCTGAAAATGACTGAACACAGGTGGATGGTTGTTCTGGTTTGCTAGCTGCTGGAATGCAACACACCAGAGACGGATTGGCTTTTAATAAAAGGGGATTTATTTTGTTGGTTCTTCAGAGGAAAGGCAGCTAACTTTCCACTGAGGTTCTTTCTTATGTGGAAGGCACAGGATGGTCTCTGCTGGTCTACTCTCCAGGCCCCTGGGTTCCAACAGCTTTCCCCGGGGT
>PVIY010048835.1:0-17079 GCA_004026745.1 Myrmecophaga tridactyla
GTTAATAAATAAGTTAAATAAAATAGGAGGTAAGGGAGGGCTCTTGTTTGCAGGAGAATGGCAAAGGCCCACTGTGAAGTGTGGGAAAGTGCTAGAGCAGTAAATTATCATTTCACAACCTTTCTAGAAATGATTCACTGATCATGGTCAGCAGCCACTGAAATAGTTTCCAGTGATCCCTGGCCCTAGTTTTCACACCTTTGTGTAACCCTCCTTTTAACAAAAAACTTGTATTGCAGTAATATAGATAAAACATAACATTTCCCATTTTAACATTTCCCATTTTAACCCTTTCCAAGTTTACAATTCATGGGTCATAATAACATTCACAATGATGAATTTCCATCGCCACCATCCATGGCCAAAACTTTTCCATCATCCCAAACAGAAACTGGGGCACCCATGAAACATGACCTCCCTATTCCCCACCCCCACCCCTGCTACCCTGAAATCTACTTTCTGCCTCCATGAATTTGCATATTCTAGCTATTTTGTACAGGCGAGAGCATATAATTATTTGCCCTTTTGTGTCTGGCTTGAAGACTCAACACGACATCTTCATGGTCCATCCATGGTGTGGCATGTAGCAGGGCTCCTTTCCTTTTTCACGGCCAAATAATATTCCATCGTGTAGATGGACCACGCTTTGTTTATCCCTGGTGTAGCATGCATCAGAGTTTCTTTCCTTTTTACCTGAGATTTAGTTCTAACAAAAAGGATATGGTAAAGGGAAAGTGAGGAGTTGTCATTTCTGAGATTAAGTTTTCAGAGACTGTGACTTCCGATGATCCATTCTGATCACAGGAGCTAAATGGCATCACAGCCAGCAGGGCAAGGCCGAGGAAGAAAACTCTGTTGTTCTGGGTTTTGACATCCGTTAGTTCTGTACATTTAGCAGTCATAGAGTCTCATAATTACAATCTTAGCTGAAACATCTTGGCACTTCCCCAACTATTTTCAGTGAGACCAAGTTTCTATCATTCTTGCAGGTTAAGATGTAAAATGTAACATGATTAAGAGCAATCAATATAATTTTAGACGCAAGTGTACTCTGCTGATGTTAAATTGTTTTAAATTCTCGCCTGCCATGCCGGAGACCTGGGTTCGATTCCCAGTGCCTGCCCATGCAAAAAAAATAAAAAGTTTTAATTTCTGCCTATTATCTGGTTTCTTTGTTCACAAATACTACTTTGATAAGTAAGGAAATGCAGTCCTCCTAGAACAGAACTTGGTGGAAAAACTCTTTCTCTGTGGGTGTTGACTATTCAAATCCCATGTTTTAAAAACTGCATGCTTTACAATAACTCTGACCAGGAACATATGGAAACGGTCATACAAAAGAACATAGATATCTGAGAGTTGCATGAATAAAGCAAGCTGTTTTAAAAAAAACTGTGTCAGTTAAAATTCTTTGAAAAAGTACATTTTATTATAAAAGGTTGGTTCTATTTCTTAATAAAAGAAAACCATGTTTAAAGAGAGAAAGAGGGACAGTGACTTCCATCTGATTGGCTTCCTTGCACAGACTCTTCTCCCTTGCTGGTTTCTATGAAACGAGCTGCCCCACAGAGAGAGGCCAGTGGGGCCAGGAACTATTGGTAGCCAACAGGCAACTGGTCCCCAGCAGCTCACCCCACTCATCCGGCAACAACAGGCCAGCTCTAGCCTGGCCAAGCCAGCGAGACTCTGCAGTCCAGGCAGCTGGACCATAACTTCTCCAAGGAGTTCTGAATCCCATCTGAGTTTGTACTTCCTCTGAGTTCCTGGGAGATGGTCGAGAATGCACTGTAAGGAGAGGGAAAGGCAATTACAAACTAGTGTGAACAAGTCAAATGCCCACCATTTATAAACGGATCAATGAAATGTAATTCAGCCACACAATGGACTATTATTTGGCCATAAAAAGGAAGGAAGCTCTGATTCATGCTACAATGTGGATGAATCTTGAAAACAGGATGCTCAGTGAAAAAAGCCAGACACAAAGGCCAGGTATGGTATGCTCCCATTTATGTAAAATGTCCAAAACAGGGCAGGTCACGGTGGCTCAGCAGGTAAGAATGCTTGCCTGCTGTGCCCGAGGACCCGGGTTTGATTCCTGGTGATTGCCCATGTAAAAAAAAAAAAAATCTAAAAAAAAAAGTCCAAAACAGGCAAATTCATAGACACATAGAGTAGAATCATTGTTTCCCAGGGCTCAGGGGAAGGAAAAAATGGGAGTGACAGCTAATGGGTGTTGGGATATTTGAGCTATAATGAAAATGTTCTAAGACGAATGGTGATGACAATTGCACAAACCTGTGAACATACTAAAAAATACTGAATCACACACTTTAAGTAGGTGAATCGTATGGTATGTGATTCGTGTGTCAATAAAGCTGTGAACAATAAAATAAAGTGAAAAAAATGAATACAGGAAGAGGATGGAATGATGACATGCTGACTTCTAAAGCAGAACCGTCCACCAGAGATATATCGCGAGCCACAGATGCAATTTAAACTTGGGAGGTAGTCACATTTTAAAAAGGAATACGGAACAGGTAAAAGTAATTTTAAATAGTATATTTTATTTAATCCAGTATGTCCAAAATATTACCCTTTCAACAAAGAATCAGTATGGTGTGATTATAGCGTCTCTTACCTGATGTGCAATTGACTTTAACCCATCCCCTTCCTAAATATCCATCTCCAAAACTCCCTGGAAGCTCAGTGAGCTTTGGCTGCTATAACCTGGAATGCTGCCTGCCCCAAGCACATCTTGTTTTGAGACAAGAGCTCACATCAAGGTATTATCCAAAAATTTGCATGCATTTAGCCACTTTTGTTCCCCAGCCCTGTATAACCGGTGTTCTAGTTTGCTAGCTGCCGGAATGCAACACACCAGAGACGGATTGGCTTTTAATAAAAGGGGATTTATTTTGTTAGTTCTTCAGAGGAAGGGCAGCTAACTTTCCACTGAGGTTCTTTCTTACGTGGGAAGGCACAGGATGGTCTCTGCTGGTCTTCTCTCCAGGCCCCTGGGTTCCAACAACTTTCCCTGGGGTGATTTCTTTCTGCATCTCCAAAGGCCTGGGCTGAGCTGCAAGTGCTGAGATGAGGAATGCTGAGCTGCTTGGGCTGTGCTACGTTGCGTTCTCTCATTTAAGCACCAGCCAGTTAAGTCAAACGTCACTCATTGCAGCTGACACGCCTCCTAGCCGACTGCAGATGTAATTAGCAACAGATGAGGTTCAGGTACCATTGGCTTATGTCCGCAGCAACAAGACTAGGTATGCTCACCTGGCCAAGTTGACAACTGACTCTAACACAACCGGTTGCCACGGGTACGGACATAATTCAAGTGAACTTCTTGCCACCTCGCTGTCATTGCAAGATAGCTGCAACTATAAATGCTTAAGGACCGATCTCCCTCCAGTTCTTCAGAATTGCAATTGTAAGGCAGTTTGGGGACAGTCCTGGCTGGACCTTCCCATATTTCTTCTTTTGGGGTGAGTCCTACTGCTTATATAAAAACAGTAACGGGACAAGTCACATTATTTCTTTGTAGTAAGTCTGAAATCCTATGTGCATTACACACTCACAGCACATCTCAAGTCAGATGCTTCATTTACATTACAAATGCATGAACTGTATTCAAAGTTCATAAAATTTACACCTCAAAAATTAGATTTGAAAACAAAAAATAGATTTGCACACCCAAATGGTCCCAAACACACTTAAATCTTTTCCTATAAATTTAGGGTGACCAACTCGCCCTGGCTTGTCCGGCACTTTTTCAATCTGAGCACTGAACATCCAGCTGGGGAAATCTGTAAGGCAGATCACCCAAACCCACCGTCCTTATGAAAATTTAAATTGTAATCAATTAAATTTAAATAACATTAAATGCCCATTTCCTCAGTTCTGTCAGTTACATTTCCAGTAATCAAAGCCACGTGGACAAGCACAGCACCAAAGAAAACAATAGTTGCATAGTCATTAAAAAATCCATTATTCAGATGAGTAAAAAAAAAGGGCAAAAATAAATAAATAATAGGGTGGGGATAATGGGTAAAAAAAAAAATAGGTAGATTGCAATACTAATGGTCAATGAGAGGGAGGGTTAAGGGGTATGGGATTGTGCTGATTTGAAATGATATATGGACCCTAGTAAAGCCATGTTTTAATCCTATTTTGTAAAGGCAGAATAATCCCTATTCAATACTGTATGTTTGAAACTGTAATCAGATTATACTCCCTGGAGATGTGATTGAATCAAGAGTGGTTGTTAAACTGATTAGGTGATGACATGTCTCCACCCATTTGGATGTGTCTTAATAAGTTTCTGGAATCCTATAAAAGAGGAAAGATTTTGGAGAATGAGAGATTCAGAGAGAGCAGAGCAGAACGACATAGCCATGAAAAGCAGAGTCCACCAGCCAGCGACCTTTGGAGATGAAGAAAGAAAATGCCTCCTGGGGAGTTTCATGAAACAGGAAACCAGGAGAAGAAGCTAGCAGATGATGCTGTGTTCGCCATGTGCCCTTCCAGCAGAGAGAGAAGCCCTGACTGTGTCCACCATGTGCCTTTCCAGATGAGAGAGAAATTGTGACTGTGCTTGCCATGTGCCCTTCCACTTGAGAGAGAAACCATGAACTTCATCCGCCTTCTTGAACCCAGGTATCTGTCCCTGGATGCCTTAGATTGGACATTTCTATAGACTTGCTTTAAATGGGACATTTTCATGGCCTTAGAACTGTAAACCAGCAACTTACTAAATTCCCCTTTTAAAAGCCATTCTGTTTCTGGTGCATTGCATTCTGGCAGCTAGCAAACTAGAACAGGGATGTATGAGATTTTTCCTTCTTTCTTTTTATTTCTTTTTCTGGAGTGATGAAAATGCTCTAAAAATGATCCTGGTGATGAATACAAACCTATATGATGATATCGTGAGCCACTGATGGTATACTTTGGATGACTGTGTGGTGCATGAAGATATCCCAATTAAAATATTTTTTAAAATCCACTATTGATTCATCTGAGCTCAGTGATAACAGCATGAAGAATTTGGTGTAAAGGAGCTGAATCTGCCATTATCACATGAAATCAATAACATCCACCACTGCAAACCCAAAAATAACAGCCTGAGCTTTAATATTTACAGCTGTGATTCTCAAACGGTGGTCTGCAGACTGGCAACCTGGGGACTTGGTGGAAATGCAGATTTGGGGGTTGGGGCCACCCCCAGTCCGGCTGAATCAGAAGCTCTGGGTTGGGACACACTCAAGTTTAAGAACCACTGATAAAAAGACATGACGGTAGAAATTCTAAGAAAAAAGTAAAAGAGACCACCGATGAGCCAGATCCAGGACATGGCAGGTGAGGGTACTTTCCATTTTAAATCTCTAGGTTCTCTATGTATTGCTGTATTTTGGTTTTAGAAACAATGCAAGAGTGAATTTTTCTGGTAAAACTTTTTCTCTTTTATATATCGAGAGAAGGTAGATGATACAGCAAGATGAGACAAACAGACGAATCGGTGGGAGTGGGTCTCAGTGCACGATAAGGACACAAGACCCCCAAACATCCTAGGCCCGTGTGACTCTGTGATTCTGGTACCTGCTTTTGGATGATGAACAGAAATGGACACAAAAATCAGGCTCTTTCTGCCTGCAACCCACTGACGGCAAGCTGGAGACCCCTTTCTGGAAGGAGCTCATACCACCACCACGAATCCCCCAGTTTAAATGTGTTCCCACTGCGAGGATATGGAATTGCTGGTGGCAATGTAAAAGAGTGCAGAACCATTAAACACACATATCACCCTATAAAAGAACAATTTCAGTCCTGGGTATTTACCCAAAAGAAATAAAGGCAAGCGCTCTCTAAAGGCTTGTCCATGAATGCTCGTGACAACCTTATTTATAATCATCTCAAATTGGAAACCATCCAAATGTCCCCCAGCAGGGGAATGGATAAATAAAACGGGATCCATCCCAGCCATGAAATACTATGCAGTAGCAAAAAGGAACACAGAGCTGATATTCACAATGATATGGCTGATAACTAAAAACAAAATCATGCTGAGTGAAAGAAGCCCCCCCCCCCGACAAAAGACTACATTTTATGATTCCATCTCCTTGACATTTGTAGAACAGGCAAACCCATAGAAACAGGGATGTGGGGGTGGGAAGAGGGGATTGAATCCAAGAGACAGAAGGAAAATTTTTGAAGCGATGGACATTTTCTAAAATTGGATGGGGGTGGTGGCTGTACAACGGCACAAATCTATTAAACCTCATCGCACAGTGTACTTAAAATGGATGACTTCACGTTATATAAATCATACTTTAATAAAACTGTTTAAAAGTTCTACCCATAGAGGGTGACAGAGACCACAAGTTCAATGTGCAACCAGCCATGGCAAACTGGTCCAAAGAGCGAGGTCTGTTTTCCCCTATTCCCTGTCTTTCAACCTTATAAAAGGAATGAACTAGACTCCCAAAAATTACATCTGCAGCTTCTCCATGCTTCGGAGTCTAACTGTGAGAAAGCCCCACTGTCATTTCAATGACATCATTGGAATGAATAATTGGCCAACTGGGAGTTGACTGGCAAACTCTTAACATTCTGGTAGCACAGCCATCGCCACCTCAACAGCCTCCACTGGAAGCCAGAGAAAAATGCCTTGAGCAACAACATGGGGCCCTCCCGCCTGGGGTGAAAGCCACCGGCTGGATGAGCAAGTCTCTTAAGAAGCAGGGACAGCTGGCTGGTGTTATAAATTGGGGTAGACCATGGGTGTGATGAGCTGCTGTGGTTTGACGGCCAGGAGGCCCTGTGAGGGTTGCCTAGCGTCCCCCCAAAAGACATGTAATGCTCCGTTTCCAAGCCCTGGGACTGTGCCTGAGACCTTATTTGGATTTGGAAACAGGGTCTTTGAAAACGGGATTAGTCAAAATGAGGCCACGCGGGATTAGGATGGGCCCCAATCCAATGGCCAGTGTCTTCCTAAGAAGAGGACATTTGGCTCCTGAGACAAACAGACAGACAGAGGGGAGCAGCAGCCGTGGGACGATGGGGGCAGACGTGAAAGTGCTGCAGCTGCAAACAAAAGAGACCAAGAATTGCCAGCCAAGACCAGAGGCTACAAGAGGCAAGGAAGTTTGCAGAGGGAGCTCAACCCTGCCAGCACCTTGAAGGCAGACTAAGAGCCTCCAGGGCTGCAAGACAATAGATTTCTGTGGGTTTTTTTTTTTTTTTTTTTAAGCCACCAAGTTTGTGGCATTGTGCTATGGCAGCCCTGGGAGACTCAGACAGAATCTGAGCTTTTCCGTACAACTGGGGGGGGGGGGGGCAGATGTAGAAGTTTCGAGAGCTGATTCCTGCCCTACCCCCACCCCCATCAAAGGCCCTGTGATCCCTTCTGCAGCATCCTGCCCAACCCCAGTGGGGACAGGTATCCAGAGGGCACGCAAGGACCCCTGTGGGACAATGCCACCTGCAACCAAGGCCATCCGAGGAAAAGAATTACATAAAGCAATGTATGGCCACGGAAGCAAGTACTGTGCATTCCACTACCCATTAAGTAATCATTTGTTGGGCACTTACCCAACAAGACAAAAAGAATTGGGGAATGAGAAAACATCACGGAATGAGGCATCCAATTATGAACACATGAGTGATGAAGTGCTGGGGGTGGGAGAGGCCTCTCTGAGAAGAGATTTTTCAATTGCATTCTGGATGGCAGGATGTCTGCTGCGCTGTAGAGAGAAAGCAAGTTTCAAACATGGACAGCTATTCAGTGGTCCAACATTGAGCCAGCGAAGCCACTTCCAGATTCCTGACCTTCGGAAACCGTCTGAGATAATAAATGCATATTGTTTGAGCTCATTAAGCTTGGGAGCCATGTGTTATGCAGCGATTAGCTAATAATGCATCTGGGTTTCTTTAGAAAGGAGAGCTGGGCCCTGAAGCTCGAAAACCTACGCTTGGAATGGATGTAACTTTCTCCAAACTTGGGCCCATGAGGAAGTCTCATCTAAGGCCATCAGATGGGGTGTTTGGTGGTGGAAACCAAACTGGATCTTGGTGATATGGTGTGAGGCTTATGAGCAACATTTCGGAGCAAGATGGCCTGGGTTCAAATCCTGACTTAGCCACTCAGTACCTGTGTGGCCCTGTGTAGGCCACTTAACCTCTCTGTGCTTCAGTTTCCTCTTCCTTAAAAAGGGGCCATGACGGTCCATGGAAGAATTAAACAAGCTCTTATATTTCAAGGACTTGGAGTAATGTCTGGCACCTAAGTCATATGTGCCCAAAATGTGACTGCCTTTGATTTTCAGTGATGAATTTAATTTCTCATTTAAGCCTCCTTCCACCAGGAGGCAGAAGGCAAACCTCCAAGTCCAGGTAATCTCAATAAATTTGCTTTTCCTACAATAGGGAGAGAGTGGCTAATCTTGTCCCTTCTTCCCCATTTGCAATCATTCTTTCCATAAAGTCTCTCCTTACCAAGTTCAGATTTTTTTTTTCTTTTTTATTTGATACCTACTTCCTCCAGCCCAGGGAACCTTTTCCAGCCTCAGGCTCTGATCAGTCCTGTCTTCTCCTAACCTTGAGGTTTTCTGTATTTTATTTGTTGTGGTGGTTTTGGGAAAGCAAAAGTTCCAAAGCTTTTGAAATGTGAATGCCTTTTCTCTCAAAATTGTCATCCAGGCCCAGAGTTTCCAAGTAAACCTTAAAAACTCATAAGCCAGGAATAAAATCTTTGCTTCCTCCCTTCCTGTCCGCTGTGTCATCCCTTCCTTGCTGGCCAGCCTGGAAAATCCAAGAAATCATCAAAGGAAGACCCAGGAGTGGAAAACACACCAAGTTAAGCTACCAAGATATGATCCCAAAAAAGAGACTTTTAAACAGTGGCAATTGAATGATTACTACAAAATCTGTGGATTTCTGCAGACACCCAGGATTTTTTCTTTTCTTTCTTGCTTTTTTTTTTTTTTTTGAGATTCATTTTTTTCCACCTACCTGAGAGCCATCTGTTGAAAAGGCTCTTCCTTTTCTCCCCTTTTTTTTTTTTTTTTTTTTTTGCATGAGCAGGCACCAGGAATCAAACCTGGGTCTCCAGCATGGCAGGCGAGAACTCTGCCACTGAGCCACTGTGGCCCGCCCTACTTTTTTAAAATGTAATTTTATTGAGATATATTCCCATTCCCTATAATTGTACGATCAGTGGTTCACATGTTATGAATCTATATAATGCATAAAAATAACCTCCAGGATAACCTCTCGACTCCATTTGAAATCTCTCAGCCACTGAGACTTTATTTGGTCTCATTTCTCTCTTCCCCCTTTTGGTCAAGAAGCCTTTCTCAATCCCATGATGTCAGGCCCTGGCTCATCCCGGGAGTCCTGTCCCACGTTGCCAGGGAGATGTATACCCCTGGGAGTCATGTCCTATGTAGGGAGGAGGGCGGTGAGTTCACCTGCCAAGTTGGATTACAGAGAGAAGCCACATCTGAGCAACAAAAGAGGTTCTCTGGGGGTGACTCTTAAGCATAATAATAGGTAGGCTGAGCTTTCCCCATTGGAGGAATAAGTTTCATAAGAGCAAGCCCCAAGATCAAGGACCTGGCCCATCAAATTGGCAGTCCCCAGTGATTGTGACTTCCCCAGATGGGGCAGTTTAATATTTCCACCTTTCATTTTTGAGAACCTCAGATCAGGACCATTCAGTGGAATTCGGGAGGCTGAAAACATTTTTGGATGAAAATATCCAGTCTAGGAGTCTCCAGCCACACGTGGCTACTGAGCCCTTGCAATTGACCAGTGCGACTGAGGAACTCAGAAGTTTTAATTTTATCTCATTTTAATTTAAGTAGACACCCAGTGGCTACCACTTCAGACAGTGCAGCTTAGATAAACGGATGTGCTGGGGGAAGAGGCATAGAGGGAGGCAATTAGCAGTTGGTCCATAAATAAAATACACTTCAATTAAGGACCGGTTCAGGAATTGGGGGTGAAAGGCTTTCTGTGTCTCCTACAAAACGGCTCTCACTTTCTCCTCCATACACCAGCCACAGAACCCACAATATTACATGTTTACATCATAACCTCTGGGTGCTAGAAAGGTGCGGTGAGTGAGGAGAAGGAACCAGGGGTGGTGGGGTGGCTCTGGATGAGAATCCCACCAGCATTACATTGATTTTGAACACAGGCCGGGTTTAGAACCATCCTGTGAAACCACTGTGATGTATCACAAGGTCAGCTCCAATCCAAACCACACTGGAGAAAAATAAAGCAAAGAAAGGAGACTAAGGGATTGTTTTTTTTGTTTTTTTTTTATAGGGATCCTCAGTGGAGGATTCACTGAGGAGCTGACCTCTGAGCACAGAGCTGTAGGAGGTAAGGGAGCAAGCCAGTGCAAAGGCCCTGGGACAGAACTCCGGACAGACCAATTACCATATGCAATAGGCATTTTAATATTGGCCCAAAACAGAACTCCTGAACCCCATAAATCCCACCCCCACACCCACAGGAGGCTTCCCTGTACCAGAAACACAGCCCTCTGTCCTCACCTCCTGTTATCATCCCTTCTGGAGTTTCCTTTTTCCCCCCATCCAGTCCGAACCGAAGTGGTCCAGCTGTTCCCCACTTCAGAGCTTTTTAAAAAAAAAAAAAAATTATTATGGTAACATCCACATATTTTCATTTTAACCCTTTCCAAGTATATGGTGCATCTATGTTCATTACATTCGCAGTGTTGTTCTACCATCAACACCAGCCCTTACCAACTCTTTTCTATCCCCCTCAACCTCTGCACCTATTAGGCGTTCACTCCCCATTCCCCACACCCACCCCCAGACTCTACTTTCTATCCCTACTAATTTGCATCTTCTAGTTATTTCATGTAAGCAAAGCCATACAACATTTGTCCTTTTGTGTCTGGCTTCTTTCACTCAACATGAGGTCTTCAAGATTCAGCCACATATTAGTGCAGACTGGAAAGTCCTTCCTTTTTACTGCTGAATGATATTCCATTGCCTACGTGGACCCCATTTTGTTTCCCCACTCATCTGTTGATGGACATTTGGGTGGCTCCCACCTTTTGGCTTTTGTGAAAAATATCGCTAGGAGCACAGCTATCTGTTCAAGTCCCTGCTTTCAATACGTTGAGGGTATATCTATATATGCTGAGAAGTGGGATTGCTGAGTTACACGGTAATTCTGTATTTTCCAAGAACGGCCAGGGCCAAACTGTGTACACGGCAGGCTGCATCCTTTCACGCTCCCAACAACCGGGTGCAGGCTTTCTGCCCTGGCTTCTCCCTCTGCCTGGAACGCCCACAGCTCTTTCCCACCGTAGCCTTCAACCTGGCCTGCCAGCCTGGAGACATCTGCTCTTCCTGCCTTCTCCAAGGAAGGGCAGTTGGGAAAATTCACTGATAAAACGCCTAGCCCAGAGTTTGGCTCACAGGAAGCCGGGGATAAACCGGAGTTGTTAAATTCTCTCCTGAAAGGGGCTTGATCTCGAGGTGCTGAAAACCCCAAGCCCCCCATAAGCTAACCCCTGGCCGGACCAAGCAATCAGGGTTCTTACCAGATAACGCAACCTTAGGCCACCCAGCCCTTCCCCCAGTTTCACCCTCTGACCCCTAAACCCCAGCTCCCCACCCCCACCCCCCGCCCCTTTATATCCCCACCGTTTGCCAGGATCCCAAACCGCCTGCGGCTCTGCACGCCACTCTTTCCCCGCAGCGGGACAGTAAGGGTTAAGCGAAGGCTCGCGGCGCTATGAGTGACAGCCTGGCGGGCGACCGCGGCAAACCGACCAATCGGCCACGGCGGCCGCGGCCCACGTGGGCAAGCGGCCTCGCGATTGGCCAGCGCCTCCGGCGGCCGCCTGCGGATTCCGAACCCACGTGCAGCTGCTGCTCATTCATTGACCAGCTTCACGGTCCAGGTGGCGGTGGGGCAGGGCCCGGTAGGGGCCGGGGTGGGGCCGGGGCGGGGCCGGGGCGGGCCGGGGCGGGGCCGGGTCAGGTCAAATAGCCCCCAGGGGGAGGAGAAGCCTTCTTTTGGCTTGAACTTGACCGATCCCTGCAGTGCCCTCCCTACACCTCCTGCCCTGGGCCCCCACCCTTGGGGAGGTGAGTTGGTGGCCGAGTTTCCTGGCTGGGGAGGAGGCTGGAAGGGCCTTGAAGGACACAGTGAAGTAAGGAAGGGGCTTGGGGCCTTATGAGTCTTTAGAGGGGAGAGAGGTTGCTTTGCTCCTGCCTGTTAAGTTCCTCCCATCTCTGCCAGCTAACTCCTACTCATCCTTCAAAACCCACTTCCAAAAATCTTCCCTGCTTTGAAAAATTGTCTCAAAACCGAGGTTTATTTGGTTCGTATTCTGAGCAGGGAGTCTGTGTGTCCTACCCCACATCATAGGGTGAGGCCCAGGGCCCAGTCCTTTTTGGGTCCCCACTGTTAATCAGGACAATTGGAGGCACCAGAGAGCGTTTGATGAATGAATATAGGTTTTAGGAACGCTGTGAGGAAGCTGGAGGTCAGGGGAGGTGTTGGGGGTACAGGACTGGGTCCTGGAGAGAGACAGTGGTGTGTGGGGCAGGAGGCCTTGGGACACGATGGGGGTTGCTTCTCCCCCTGGAACTGCTGGGATTTCTGCTCTCAGGGGACCTGCCATCTCCTTGTTCCTTTCAGAGTCTGAAGATGACCTCTCAGAGCCCGCCCAACTCCCAGGGGCACTCTGATGGGGTCGTAAACGTCAAGACAGCGGGAACCTCGGTGAGGAAGACCTGGTGGTTTGGCATCAGCAGGGGGGACAAGCATGGGAGCTGCGGGGGGGGGGGGGGTCCAAGAAGTTAGGGAACTAGGGAGATAGGGCCTCATTCACTTCTCCTGCTCCTGATCTGTGAACCTACCTGTGAGATGGGCTAATGCTGGCTATGCCTCCCAGCTGGTAGTGTTAACCCATCACTGGCACCTGGAGTCCCAGGTGTCAAGACACTTTTTTTTAATTAAATTGACTTCTGATGACACAGGTGATAAAACACAGGACTACATCATCTCAGTTCATATTTTACAAGCAGAAGAAGCCCCCTTCCTCCAGCCCTTCCGAGAATCTACTTGTTCTAGCAGTTTAGGGCAGAGGTGGTCAAACGTGTCTGCAAAAGGCTGGTGATAGATAGTTTAGACTTTGTGGGCCAGGGGGCAAAACTGAAGCTATTCTGCTGGTACTTAAATACCGAGAGAGAAAGCAAATTAACTTCAGGTTTTAGAAGGACCTTCCTTATCCCTATGGGGGTGGGTCAAAATCCCAGGGGACTTCAGGGTATAGCTAAGGAGGCATCAGATGAGGTGCTGATGAGACCTGAAGGTCTGAGCGCCTGAAAATCTTCTTCAGTTCTCCTATGGTTTTGTTTTTTTTTTTTTTTTTCTATCCAGGCTGAAACTTCTAGTTCCAAGGACCCTCAGGAGCTGACAGCTTTGGACAAACTGGAAGAATTCAAGTTACATTTCTCCAGGTGAGGGCAATTTGAGGCAGCCCTGCATCCCACCAAAAGGGGAAAGGATCCTTCCTGGTCCCTCTCCTTGGGGCCTTTATGGGTGACCCAGAAGCCTCTGGGTCAGTAAAGGAGGTAGGGGTGGGGAAGGTGGGGATCTGGGGGACCAGAATGGAGCATATGGCAAAAAGAAAACTCAGTAATACTGATTCTGGCTTTTATTTAAAATTTTAATATTGCATTCAGCACGAAATGGTTAACCTTACATTTGACACTGTTGGAAAATATTGCATTAAAATCTTATTTTCTTGATCACTGAGCTTTTGGGTGCCACCGTAAATTTGGCTCTTGGAGTGAATGTCTGCCCTGCAGTTGGGGTTGAGTTGGGGGGCCGGGGGGCACATACTCTGGGGCCTCCTGAGGCTGCTGCTTCTAGTCAGTTTTTCTTCCCCCACTCAGGTTTTCCCCCAAATTGACGGCACAGGTGGAGAACGTTTACTGCTTGGTGAGCCAGACCTGGCAATCCCTCAGAGCAGGTGATGTAGGGGGAGGGGGGAATGGTGCAGGTACCTGGGCTCCCAACAGGGGGCTGCTGCAGCCCCTGGGCCCTGAAGGGCTGACCTCTTTAGCTTCAGGAATCTGGTTCAGGGACTACTTCCACCTTGACTTATTTTTTGTTTACTGTGGGCAAGCGAGTAATGGAGCCCGCTTCTCTGGGTGAGTTTTTCTCTTTACTGACTTTGCAGTGAAAACTAGAAATTCCATATTGAAAGGGAGTGATGGTTCAGACCAGGTTGGAGGTTCAGGGATACGGCAGATGTTTGGAGCACTGCTCTTCGAGAATCCACCCTCTAATGCAGGGCAGTCTTCTAGAACTTTCCACCACGATGGGACTGTTCCATGGTTACAGAGTCCAAATTGGTACTTGCAATCCATTTGAAATGTGGTTGATGCAACTAAGGATCTGAATTCTTAACTTGATTTAATTTAAATAGTTTCCCTTGCTAGTGGCTCCTTCGATGGACAGCACAACTCTAGGTGTAGGAGAGACAGACAAGGTAATAGAGAAACCAGTTTCACAAATATAAGTACTATAAAGAAAAACCAGGTAACAGGGATGAAAGGAAAGATTTTCTTGAGCTAAGGTAGCAGGAAGGGTTTGTCAGAAGAGGTGTTAATCAGGATGAGACATGAAGGATAAGAGTCGGCCACCCCTAGAAAAAACAGGGAATAATGTGTCTGGCAGAGGGAATAGCCAGTGCAGAGGCCCTGAGGCAACACAGAGCCTGGTGTGTTGGAAGAACAGTGAAGAGGCTCTGTGACTAGAGTGAAGGGAGTGAGCGCAAGGAAAGGAGGATGGAGAGTGGACTGGGCAAAGGGAGAATGTTGACCTTCAGTTTCTGTTGAGAATGAAGTCCAGTGGGCTCCTTGATTAGCTCGGGGTATAACAGGTAAGAGTAGGGACCAGAGAGGCAGAATGACTTGTCCAGGGTCACACAGCTGGGGAGAAGCACATGCAGTGCTGACACCCCAGACTCTTACTCACCTCCATTGACCACTTTCTGGCCTGATCCCCATCCTGCCGCAGCTCCAGAAGATCCAAGACGACCTCCAGGAACATAGCAAGCAGGTAAGTTGAGTGCGCTGGAACTTGGGGTTATAGCTGCCCCACCTTGAAAGGGGGAGTGTGATGGGGCAGGGTGTGCAGAGCCTGGTGGGCTATGGGATGGACTTGAGCTTTTATCCCAAGAGAGGTGGGAGCCATGGAAGGTTGTAGGCAGAGGGGGGACAGGCCCTGTCTCAGTTGCTCACAGGTACCCTCTGGCTGCCACAGGGAGAACAGACTATGAGAGGTGAGGGCGGGAGCTTAAGAACCAAGGTGGAGGCAACTTCAGGTCTAGGTGGTCAATGGTGGGGGCTGGACCAGGTGGAGGCAGAGAGAGGGGACGAGTGAATGGACTCTCATGAAAAGATTACATTTAAACAGAGCTATAGGGAGGGAGAGAGCAAGCCTTGCAAAGCTCTGGCCAAAGAGTGTTTCAGGCAGAGGGCATAGTCAGTGCAAAGGCCCTGAGGCAACATTTAAACAGCTGTAGGGAGGGAGGGAGCAAGCCTTGCAAAGCTCTGGCAAAAGAGTGTTTCAGGCAAAGGACGTAGTCAGTGCAAAGGCCCTGAGGCAGGACCAGGCCTGGTGTGTTGGAGGAGCAGTGAGGAGGCCCACGGGGCTGGGGCTTGGAGGGAGGGAGAGGGAAAGAGGGAGGAGTGGCGGGCAGGGAGGGGACGGGACAAGGCATGCAAGGGGCTAGGGGTGCTGTATGGGCTTTTCCCCAAGTGAGGTGGGAGCCATGGAGAGTTGTGGGTGGAGGAGGGATGGGCCCTGGCTTGCACCTCCCTGCCCCCCCCCCCCCGTATTAGTGGACTTCCCACACCTTGCGAGTGCAGCTCCCATTCTCGCTCTGAGCCTCTTCCAAGGAGACAGGCTGGGTCAGGCCTTCTTGGCCTGCTTCCCGCGGTTCCTGCGTGGCTCGGAGGAGGCCCAGGGGCCTGAAGCTCTTTGCAGGTCAGTTGTTCTGGACGTGAAGGGCCTGTGCTATGCCAGGCACCAAGCTGTGTTCCTCCCGTGTGTCTGTGCATTTTCAAGGCCCTGCATCACGTGTGGGGTAGGGGCAGGCCTGGATGCGGGGGTGGGGGGCCTAAAGCCCTGCCTCCCAGCCCCTGGGGCGCCTTGCCGGAGCTGAAGCACGTCTTCCACCCCTGCCTGTCCCCCTGCCACCTGGCCCCTTTCTCCTGGGTGCTGCTGAGACTTTCTGCTCATGCCAGATGTGGCTGGCAGGAGGCCAAGGCCATGTCTGCAACTTAGCAGTGCCTGGGGTGGGCAGCTCAGGGAACAGGGGGAGACAGCTCCGGAGCGAGGCGGGGGGGAGGCAGGAAGCAGCCAGAACAGTTATTCATTCAACAGATATTTATCCATCACCTCCTTGCCAAGTACTGTTCTAGGCATCAGGGAAATGGCAGAGAACATGGACAAATCCCTGCCCTTGGGGTGCAAGGAGCCTGATAAATGTGGAAGCGTGTTAGGTGGTAGTAAGGGCTGAATGTCTGGGGAGGTGGAATAGAGCAGCCCCAAAAGGAGGCAAAGGAACCAGGGCGGGAGTAGATTGTGATTTCCCGATTTCCGGTGGCTGGGAAAGGCTTGGTGAGAAGATAAATCCTTGAGCCAACATTTCAAGGAGTTTAGAAAGGGAGCCATGAGGATGTCTTGGGGATGGGGGCTTGTGAGGGAGGATTGTTCCAGGTAGGGAGCAGAGCCTGTGCAAAGGTCCTGAGGCGGGATCCAGCCTGGCTTGTTGGAAGAACAATGCAGAGGCTTGTGTAGCTGGAACTGTGAGCGAGCGAGCGGTGGGGGAAAGCAGGAAGAGGCGAGGGCAGGGAAGGGGATGGGGCAGGTTGTGCAGGAAGGACGTGGGCTTTTACCCTGAGGGAGGTGGGAGCCAGGGAGGGCTGTGGGCAGAGGAAGGGACCAGCCCTGACTCAGGGGCTCGTGGGTACCCTCTGGCTGCTGTGGGGAGGATAGGCGGTGGGGGTAGAGGGG
>PVIY010048836.1:0-17072 GCA_004026745.1 Myrmecophaga tridactyla
ACATAAAGCTGAACATCAACTCTGGTTTTTAACTGTCAAACCCTGGGATTGAGGGCTGGCTCAAAAAAAGGATTTTTTTTTTTTTTTTAACTCTTTTAAGCTGCTCATTAGAGAAAGCCTCAGGCATTTTCAATTGTCAGCATTAACCAGGCAAGGTCAGAGTTAAGGTAGGTGTGAGAGAGAAAGCAATTAGTCAAGTGAAGGAGATAATTCCCTAAAGGGTATATTTTCCCCAAGAAAAGAAGGGGATGGTCCAGCTCAAGTGGGGACTTCATCCAGAGAATTCAGACCCCAGGGGCTGGAAAACAGAAACAGCTTAAGCATGCCTTCTACCTTAGCCTCTGTCTCAACCATGCCCCTGGCAGGGATAAAAACTGCTAGAATTAAAGCACTACATCACTTTATGCCCACGGGGAGCTGCAGGCTAACAAGCATCACCTGCTGGACAGGATCGGAAAAGCACAGTCTAGAGATTTCACAGTCTGACCACTTGCTGGGTCTCATCCTCAGGGAAGCTTGATACTGATTACTACCCTCCCTCTGAAATCTTGGCCTGTGTGGTCTGGGAAATTCTGATTGGGGTTGATCATATGTAGGAGACGTTCCTCAAAAAAAAAAAGGTACACCATATATAGGCAGGGCAAGAACCAGAAAAACAAGAGCTGACACATTCTGATCAGTTAAACAGAAGCTATGTTAGAGGTCTAGATTAAGTTGAACTGAATGCCAAAGAACAGATAGAGAACAAAGCCAACCAACAAAAAAACCTGAGGTAAGAGTGAAAATGATCTCCAGAATAAACTAATCAAGAAAATCAGATGCCTAGACATCAGTAAAAAATCACGAGTCTTACTAAGAAAAATGAAGACATGGCCCAAATGAACAAACCAATACTTCAAATGAGATAGAGTTCAAACAACTAATTAAAGACAAATCAAGTTAAACAAAGATAGGGCAAGAGAGACCAAGGGCATTTTGCCCCTATGAAACTTATTCCTGCAAAGGATGGCTAAGCCTGCTTAAAATTAGACCTAAGAGTAACCCCCAAGAATCTCTTTTGTTGCTCAGATATGGTCTCTCTTTAAGCCAGCCCAGCACGTGAACTCATGGTCCCCCCACCCCCACAGGGGACCCAGGAGTGTAAATCGCCCTGGCAATGTGGGACAGAACTCCCAGGATGAACCAGGATCTGGCAACATGGGATTGAGAAAGCCTTCTTGACCAAAACGGAGAAGAGAGAAATGAGACAAAACAAAGTTTCACTGGCTGAGAGATTTCAAACAGAGTCGGGAGGTTATCCTGATGCATTATATAGATATCCCTTTTTAGTTTATGGTGTACTGGAGTGGCTGGAGGGAAGTATCTGAAACTGTTGAGTTGTGTTCCAGTAGCCTTGATTCTTGAAGATGATTATATAACTATATAGCTTTTACAGGGTGACTGTATGATTATGAAACCCTTGTGTCTGATGCTCCTTTTATTCAGAGTATAGACAGATGAGTAAAAAAAAAAAAAGGATAAAAAATAAATAAATAATGGGGGATAAGTGGTAAAATAAATAGTGTAGATTGAAATCCTAGTAGTCAATGAGAGGGAGGGGTAAGAGGTAAGGGGTGTAAGAGTTTTCTTCTTTCTTTCCTGGAGTGATGCAAACGTTCAAAAAATGATCATGGTGATGAATATACAACTATATGATGATACTGTGAGGCATTGATTGTAGACCATGTATGGACCATATGTATGTGAAGATTTGTAAATAAAAATATTAAAAAGAGAGAGAAGAAGGTCATAAAGAAGGCACTGGACAACCGAAAATAACTCAAAAGCTTGGAAAAACAAATGGCAGAACTTATTGGAATGAAAGGCACAGAAGAAGAGATGAAAAATACAATGGAGTCTCACAACAGCAGATTTGAAGAGACAGAGGAAAAGGATTAGTGGGACATGAGTGCCAGAGATGTGCCTGGACCTGGCATCATGAGACTGAGAAAGTCTTCTTAACCAAAAGGGGGAAGAGAAATGAAACAAAGTTTCAACGGCTGAGATTTTTCAAATAGAGTTGAAAGGTCATTTTGGAGGTTATTCTTATACATTATATTAATATCCCTTTATAATTTTTTTGTGTATTTAGTGTAGCTAGAAGGAAACACCTAAAATGACCAAAACTGTTGAACTGTAATCCAGTAGCCTTGATTGTAGATGACTGTAAAACTATGTAGCTTTTACAGTGTGATCGTGTGACTGTGAAAAAACTCTGTGACTGACACTTCCTTTATCCAGTGTAGAGACAACTGACTAAGAAAAAAAAGACAAAAAATAAATAAATAATAGGGGGATAAGGGGTGTGGGATATTTTGAGTGTTCTTTTTTATTTTTATTTTTTATTTTTTTGGAGTAATGAAAACATTCAAAAATTGATTGTGGTGATGAATGCACAACTATATGATGATACCGTGAACCACTGGCACTGGTCACATACTTTGGATGATTATATGGTATGTAACTATATCTCAATAAAGTTGCATTAAAAAAATAAAGACTCAATGCACAAATCTTAGTTATTCAAATTGGAGATAAAGAATATCCTTCGTAAACAAGTAGGACCCTGGGCAGTTTCTGCCTGGATGTTGCTAAGCTTCCCAATGCTTATATGCACTTTCTTTTTGTTCCTGTATCATATATTTTGACTTCAAGAAAAATTTTTATGTGAGAATGCCCTCTGGAGTCTTGTTAGTATTTTCAACTAACCAAATTTGTACGTCATTACATATATCAAATGGAAAGCTAATTCAACACAAAGAAATAAACACCAGAAATGATGTGTTTGAAATAAATGTTTTTCTCATTTTTAATACCTTTAAAAGTACAGTACATGACATAAATATTTAAAACTTATTGTTGTGTTTAGAGCATACATGGAAGTACAATATATGGCAACAGCGGCTCAAAGGAGGGAAGAGGGATATTCAAAGAATACTGTTGTAAAGTATTTACATATAAAGAGGCATAATATTTGCAGTAGATTATGAAAAATTACAGTTGCAATCATGAACCCTAGAGTGATGATTAAAAGAAAATCAGTAAATAATAAGTACAGCCAATAAAGCTAATAGTGGAGTTAAAAGAGAGTCCTTTTAAATAATAGATGTATAAAAGACATGAAAAGATATGATTAAAAAAAGAACAGATGGTATAAATATACAAATAGCAAGATAGCATATTTAAATCCAACCATATCAATATCAATAAGTATAAACAGACAAATACCCCAATTAAAAGGCATAGCGGTTTTAAAAAAATCAAGAACCAATTACAAATTTAAATAAAAGACACACACAGTTAAAAAGAAAAATAATTGAGAAAAAAGACAATACCTTCAAAACACTAATCAAAAGAAAGTGAGAGTGGTTATATTAATATCAGATAGCATGAACTTCAGAAGAAAGAATATTTCCAGATTTATACAGTTATTTCATAATGATAAAGGGATCAATTCCTCAAAATGGCATAAGCCCAGCCTGCCCTGATCAAGATACAGAAGTGAGATGCTTCAGTGCTCCACTCCCCCACAAAATAATGGAACAACCGTCAAAACAGGCAGAAACATCTTTCTAAAAGCTCCACAGAACAGTTAAAGGACTACCTACAGTTAACAGGGCAAGCGGCAAATCAAAAAAAAGGCTACTGTGGGGTGCAAGGGTAGTTCAGTGGTAGAATCCTCACTGCCATGCGGGAAACCTGGATTTGATTCCTGGCCCATGTACTTCCCAAAAAACAAACAAACAAAAATTCAACAATGGTGCTACAATAACAGGATACTCACATGGAAAAATAATGAAATGTGACCCCAGCATACAGCATACAATACAGCATACAAAAAGAAAAAGAAAGAAAAGAAAAAAGCTAATAAAAAGTGATAGGATATCATGGTACTTTTGCTGGCCTTTCCCACTCCCACCCAGCTCAACACAGTGCCAGCCTGTGCACCCAGTGCAAATCCGTGGTCCTAGCTCCAGAGGAAACAAAGTAACCCTCATGCATACACTAAGAGCATGTGCAGCTGGCCCAATTCGTATGGTGGTGTTCTAAGGGACTCGCCAACCCAGAACTTGCACACATGCAGAAGGCGGCTCAGAGTTTTCCTACAGAATACTGCGGTACAGGAGTCAAGTTGTGCTGCCTGGGACAAGGCTGGTTGTAGCGCGATGCCTGAGACCATGAGGGAGTGTTTCCTAGGGAAGAAATAACATTGTGAACCATGTAATAACTACTTTGAGTCACATGGGCATGCCTAGGACAAAATATACAAAGAGGATCAGGGAAGCCCTACACTTTGGCCTGGAGTTATTCTCTAAACTCATTCTATGGTTAATCCCTGAAGGAGAATACTTGCGTAGATCAATCCTCCTCCTTCTCCCTTTTCATTAACTTCTGACAATCAAGGAAAGCTCTGTCATAACACTAATTAGATATAAAATTGAGGAATAGACACCTTGGAGTCTCAATTCCAGGGAAAATACATTAAAGTATTAAAATGCCCGGGTCTCAATGAAAGGTTACAAAACATATAGAAAAATAGTAAGTGATGGCCCAGGCAAAGGAAAAGATAAGAGCAGTAGAAACCATCAACCAGGAGGACCAGACCTGGAACATTCCAAACAAACACTTAAAAAAAAATGGCCCTTAATTATGCTTAAAGAGGGGTGGGCCATATTGGCTCAGCAGGCAGAGTTCTCACCTGCCATGCCGGAGACCCAGGTTCGATTCCCAGTGCCTGCCCATGCAATATGCTCAACGAGTTAAAGGAAAACATGGATAAAGAACAAAGGAAATCAGGAAAATGACAAATGAACACAAGAAGATTATCAATAAAGAGATGGAACTTAGGAAAAAGAACCAAACAAATAAAGATCACAGCAATAGAAATTTAAAATTCCCTAGAGAGATTCAACAGCAGATTGGAGCTGGCAGAGGAAAAAAATCAGTGAACCTAAGGATTAGATCATTGAAATACAGTCTAAAGAGCAGAATGAAGAAAAGTGAACCTGTGGTATACGAACATATGCATTGTGGAAGTCCTAGACGAAGAAAGAGAAAAAGGGACAGAAAATATTCAAAGAAATAATGGCTGAAAACTTCCTAAATTTAATGAAATATATGACTATAAACACATTCAAGAGGCTCAACAAACTTCAAATAGGATAAACCCAAATAAACCCATACTACAGCATATTATAATCAGACTGTCAAATGCCAAAAGTTAGAATTCTGAAAGCCACGAGAGAATAACATGTCATGTACATGGGAGGCCTCAATAAGATTAGTGCCAATTTGTCATCAGAAACCATGGAGACAAAAGGCAGTAAGATGATGTATTTAAAGGGCTAAAACCAAAACTGGGCCAACCAAGAACTCTATGTCTAGCAGAACTGTCTTTCAGAAGTAAAAGAGACAGTATACATACACTAGAATATTATTCAGCCATAAAAAGAAATGACGTTCTGATACACACTATTACACAGATGAACTTTAAAAACATTATGCTAAGTTTAATAAGCCAGGCACAAAAGAACACATGCTGTATGATTCCACTTACATTAAATCTCTAGAACAAGCAAATTCATAGAGACAGTAAGTAGATTAGAGGTTGTAAGGGACAGGTGGCAGTGGGGAATTAGCAATTTCTGCTTTATGGAGTTCTGTTCGGGGTGATGGAAAAGTTTTGGTAAAAGATGGTGGCAACTGTGGCCTAATATTGTGAATGTAATTATTGCCATTGAATTGAACCTCAAAAATGGTCAAAATGACAAATTCTGTTATTTTTATGTTACCACAATAAAAATATAATTTAAAAATGTCCTTACTCTTCCAAAAACAGTATGTAAGAGGGCAAGCCACAGATTGGGAGGAAAATGGAACAAAACATATATTCAGTAAAGGACTTATATGTAGACCCTATATCGAACTTTTACAACTCCATAATAAGAAGACAACCCAATGGGCGGCTGCCATGGCTCAGCAGGCAGAGCTCCGACCTGCCGTGCTGGAGGTCTGGAGTTCGATCCCTGGTGCCTCCTGCCCATATGCAAATTTAAAAAAAAAAAAAAGAAGACAACCCAAGTTAAAAGATGGGATAGTATTTCAGTAGATTATCAGCAAAGAAGACAGATGGATGATGAACACTGATTAGTCATCAACGAAATGCAAATTAAACCACAATGAGATACCACTACACAGCACTACACTGGCCAAAAGCACAATAACTGATAATACCAAGTGTTAAAGATGATAACACTCTCAAATACTATTGCTGCTAAGAATAGAAAATAGTTCAACCCTTTGAAAAATATTTTGGCAGTTTCTTATACAGTTAAATATACCCTAGCCAGAAACTTTACTACTAGATATTTACCTAAGAGAAATGAAAACACATGTCCACAACAAAAACTTGTACTCCAATGTTCAAAGCAGCTTTATTCATAATAGCCAAAACTGGGAAGAATCCAAATGTCCTCTATTTAATGGATTAATAAAAACGAATGAACTACTGATACACACAAAATGTAGATGAATCTGAAAAATAGTTTTCTAAGTGAATGATGCAAGACCCAAAAGACCATGTGACTCCATTATATGAAATTCTAGAAAAGGTCAAACTACAGTACTATTAGAACATCCGCTGATAGGAGCCAGGGGAGGGGACAGAGTTTTAAAAAAAAACTTTTTAAAATGATGGAAATGTTCTATATCACAACTGTGATGGTGTTTATATAACTATGTACATTTTTAGCTTGGTCAATTCTGTTGTATTTAAATTGTACCTCAATACAACTCACTTAAGTACAAATAAAAAAAAACTATCAGGTCCTATTACTTAATTAACTATTGTATTTGACCATTTCTCTTAAAGCATAAATAAAGACCACAGAAAATGACTTCTAATCTGAGTAAATACAACCCACAAATTGTATATACAATGTAAACGTTGTATTTCTTACATCTTGAATTAATTTTATATATATATATATATATAATGAAGTTTTCTTATATAAATCGTCAATGGACCAGAGTCCAGAAAAAGATTCATTCATATATAATCAAACAGTTTTGGACAAGAAAGTCAAGAGGAAAAGGAAAATCTCTAAGAAATGGTGCCAAGCCAACTAGAGAGCCATAAGAAAAAAATAAACCTCAACCCATGCCTCATGCTATGTACAAAAATTAATTCATGATAGATCATATACTTGAACACAAAAGCTAAAACTATGAAGCTCTCTTCTAGGTAGAATATCTTCAAGAACTCTGGGGTTAGCCAAGACTTTTTAAGACACCAAAAGAACTAACTATGAAAAAGAAAAAGATAAACTGGACTTTATCAGACTTCCCATCATCAAAAGATAGCACTAAAACATAAATAAGTAGACAGAGATTGGAAAAATATATTCACAACACACATCTAAGAAAATATTTATATAATGAATATATAAGGAACATCTACAGTTCAATAATAAAAAAGACAAATAATCCACTTTACAAAATGGGCAAAAGACTTCAACACATACATCGCAAAATATAAACAAACGACTACTAAACTTATGAAAAGATTTCATAGAAATCCAAAATAAAGCCACAATAAGGATCAGTTGTGTTTCTATACACTAGCAAATCTTGTGAAATGTAAACTTTTGGGAATTCATTCACAATAGCTCCTAAAAGAATAAAATAAAATAAATTTAACCAAGGAGGTAAAAGGACTTGTGCACTGAAAACTAAAAGCACTCCTGAGAAATTAAAGACCTAACTAAATGTCAAGCATCCCGAATTCATAGATAGAACATTTAGTATTATTATACTACCTAAAGCAATCTACAATTGAACACAATACCTATCAAAATCCCAGCAGTCTTTTTGCAGAAATGGAAAAGCTGATCCTCAAATTAACATGTAATCATAAGAGGCCCCAAATAGCCAAATCAATATTGCAAAAGAAAATCAAAAGTTCTCATAGTTCCATATTTCAAAACTTACTAGAAAGCCACAGTAATCAGAACAGAATGGAATTTGCATAGATTTGAGCATTCAAACAGAAATGAGCATTCAAAAATAAACCCTATCTATAGCTCTGCAAGTTTGAAAGGATTTATACACCCTAGAAAAGCCATGTTTTAATCCTAATCAATTTTATGGGCGCAACGGTTTCTTCTAATCCCTATTCAGTACTATAGTTTGAAAACTTGATTAGGTTATCTCCACAGAGATGTGGCTCTATCAATTGTGGGTATTAAACTTGATTAGATGGAGACGTGTCTCCATCCATTCTATGTGAGTCCTGATTAGTTTACTGGGATCCTATAAAAGAGGAGACATTTTTGGAGAGAATGCCTTTTGAGAAAGATGAAAAAGTCACAGCAGAGCCGAGCAGAGCTATGAGGCTGAGAGAACAACAGAGTCCACCAGCCAGCAACCTTTGGAGATTCTGAGAGAGCAGAGAAAGACAACAGAATGACGAGAGCCAAGAAGCAGAGTCCACCAACCAGCAACCTTTTGAGAGGAGGAGAATGCCTGTGGGGGGGGCTTCATGAAGCAACACTCCGAGAGAGGAAGCTAGCAGACAATGCCGTGTTCGCCAAGTGTCTTTCCACTTGAGAGAGAAACCCTGAACTTCATTGGCCTTCTTGAATCAAAGTATATTCCCCTGGATGCCTTAGATTGGACATTTCTATAGACCTGCTCTAAGGACATTTTCATGGCATTAGAACTGTAAACTTGTAGTTTATTAAATTCCCCCTTTCAAAAAGCCATTTCATTTCTGGTATATTATATTCTGGCTAGCAAACTAGAGCAATAGTCAACTGATTTTTTTTTCTTTGTTTTAGTGTGGAAAAAATTTATTAGTCTGTACAAGTTGGTTTTGATAAACTATTAGTCACCTGTTACAGTAAATGATCGAGATTTTCATTGCAACAGTATTTTTCCACACATATCAGAATCTGGAAGCAATATCTTTCTCAAATTGTCACTTAGTGTTTCTACCCCACCCATCAAAATACAGAAATAGGTTTTTAATAGCAACTAGCCATTTAGAAAGTCATAAGATACAGGTCTTCATAAACATTAAACAAGCTACAATTAAGGTACTTGGATGAACACCACCAACATTTATGGAAAAAAGTGTCAGATTGCAAAGTGGTAAGAACTATATGGTTACAATAAACACACTATTCATGTTCTTGTGAAACCAAGGTGGGAGGAATCTTATTGCCATTCTGTCAAACACTGCATAAACCCAACAGGCTGGGCAAAGAGGCCACTCATCCAATGCACCTACCACAGAATTAAAAACTCCAGGTAAGCAACCGAGTTACTCATTGAAATAAGTTAAAAAGTAAGACAAAACCGCTTTAACGTATCAATGCTGGTTTAGAAGAATAATCAAAACAAAAAGAGATTTAATTATAAGTCGCCTGGGCTACATTCTTTAATGAGAATTTTGCATAGTACTAGAGAATCTGCCAGCGTACTTTCTAGAAAAGCTGTGGAATCAAGCTCTTTGTTATTCCTGAAGTTATACACCAGTTTGATAATATGCATTTACACCTCCCACTATTTCCAGGAGCTCTATGTACCAAGTAATTCAGTAATTTATAAGAGGATGTTAGCAAAGTGGAGACCAAAAGCAGACCTTGTATCAACATATACTAGATGGATAGATTTTTTTTAATTACATGATAAATGAAATTCATAAAACCAAATGTACTCATAAAGGTACACCAATTTTATGTTACATCATAAACTGTAGACTGCAAATTGTACATGCTTACCATAACGTTTTACCTGGGAAAGCCAGTGAGTGGGATTTCTTGCGAATATTTACTGCCATGATATAAACCAAATATGTGCAAACTGCAAGGAGTTAGAGTTTACATACAGAAAGATGTCACTATCCAATCAAATATGCAAGAGATGGAATTTCCCAGAGTTTATAACACAGAACAAGAAGCACCATAGGCGCCTCCTCCTTGGTCTTCTTCCCTGTGTGACAGTTTTACTCTTTTATTCTGGTTCTCACTTTCTCATAGTCCAGGGGTCTGAATGATCTTTTCAACAGGTTCCTCAAAGCACATTGGACACCATCACAGTTTTTGTATCTGCCTCTGTGAATAACATGAAATGCATTCGTGCAAATTTCAAGCCTTCATTTCTATGAACTTCACAATTTTCCCAATCAATTTTATTTCCAACTAGCAAATTTACTATGCCATTTCTTGTGCAGTATGTTTCCAATTCATTTAACCAATTATCCTGTTTAAGAAAAGCATCTCTTCTTGTGACACTATAAACTAATATAATACCCCGTACACCTCTATAATGTGGGGATTAATGTTCTAAACTGGCTCTTAATCAGCAGTATCCCATATTGCAAGTTTACCCTTATTTCCAGCCACTGAAATTGTTTTCACCTTATAGTCAACACCTTTTGTTGCTGCAAGTTCTGAATCAAAAGCATCATCTGTGAACCTCAAGAGCACGCAGGACTTGCCCACCCCACTCTCGCCAATGATGAGGATCTTTTTTTTTGAACATGGGCAGGCACTGGGAATCGAACCCAGGTCCTCTGGAATGATGAGGATCTTAAGTGTGGCCAGCATGTCCCATCCAGATCCAAGCCCAGCTGGCTGCCCCAGTCCGGCTCTCAACCTCGCCCCAGGAGAGTTGCCGCGCCCGCACACCGCACCACATTGCCACGTTTAGTCAACTGATTTTTGACAAAGGTGCCACATACATAAAATGAAGAAAGAACAGCTTCTTCTGGGAACTTCTTCCAGATCCAGGAAAACTGGATATCCACTTTCAAAAGAATGAAGTTGGACCCATCCCTCATACCATATACAAAATTTAACTCTAAATGGATCAAGGGCCTAAAACATAAATATTAAAACCATAAAACTCTAACTGTACTGTAAATTTAAAATTATTTCAAAATAGAAAGTCAAAATTAAAAAAACAAAAACCAAGACCTCTCTGCAATCATGTCTGAACACAGAAACAAGGCACTATGCCATCACACACACACAGACACACAAACATACCCTTCTTCTAGTTAATGTGACTACTGCCTCCTTACTAATGAGAACCCTAGCCTTGCATTATTCATTCCACCCTCTAGATAAAAACCAAAATTCACAATCATCAAATTGTCCATGTTTCCTAACAGCATTCAATCCAGGATAAAGCTCTGGAGTTAAACCCTCCCACAAATCAGCCAGCACAAGCTCAAACCCTATAAAAGTTCCTCCCTAGCCCTTTTACTGAGAGGCCCCAACTGTTCCTCACCTGTCTTTCCCCCTTGCTTCAGTAAGCCAATAAACCTTCATTTGGCCTAAGTGTGTCCAGGTGGTATCTGATTGCTGGGCATCACTAAATACAGATTTTGGGCTAAACACTTAACGTGCATTATGTCAATTAATCCTTATAAGCACTGAATGAGTAAGAACTGGTACTTGGCGTGAGACCCACAATTAGCAAATGACAGAGGTACTACAAAGCCTCAATTACAACACTGAACCAAAATTGCAGGAAAGCAGCAGCAGCCAGCCTACACCAAAACACAGCACCTTTCAATTCTCTTCACTACCTTAAGTATACCAATCCCCAAACAACCAGTAATCCATTAAATGCCAGGAAAACAAACAAACAAACAGAAAGCAAAAAGAAAGATCAAGAAGACAGCTTGAGGTCAGGTACATTCTATTTCTCCTATAAATGCTCCATCCCACTCCTCAGCCCCAAAGCAAGTAGTAATCCACTTTGGATAAGTTTAGCCTTAAATCAGCTTTATCTGAAGACCTACAGATTTGGAAAAATACTTTAAATCGTAGTCACAACAACATTTAAATATCATACTTTTTATGAACACTCTACTCACTGAATTCCTGAACTTCTGACCTAGCTATTTTTTGCTATTTGCAAAATTCCAATTACAGTGGCAGTGGCAATTCATTAATGGAGCAGCATTTCTTTTGTTATTAAACACTCTTTAAACTTACCAAAGTCACAGCTGGCCTGTAGTAAGGTTTCCAAATTGTATAGTTGTTGCCTAATTTTAAAAACGTAAGGTGAGAGTTATTTTAGAAAAATTTAAAGCACATTACAATTACATGGATAATATTTCCAAATTTGACACTGACAGCTTTGCTTCAGTGTCTCTCATTTGTGGATGATGTTTAATATTTAGTGAATGTTTACTGACAGGTCAGCTTCTCTGCAAAGAGAAGATAAAATATGCCTTTGTCAGACTTTGCAAAAAATCTACTAAAATCTACATATATCTCAGGAATTATTTTCAAGCATCACAGATTTTACTAGAAATGAGATACTGTTTCTATCTTCAAGTTTAAAATACATAAAACCTCCCAGGATAACAGTAATACAATGAAATATTAAATTATATCTCATACAATAATACAGTAGGAATTCAGAAAAGGACTAAAATAAAGTTGTCTAGATTTATTAAGGAAAGCTATATTTATGATTTTCCAGACTAGGTGCCTTATAGATTGACCATATTCATATTCAATGTCCTGGATAAAGACTTACTTATTCTTTACCAGATACCAGTCTGTCCTCCCACTAACATAGAAGTTATGGCATGGTACAGACACAGTGATGTCTCTTCACAAAGTCTCATGGGATGGGGTGGGAGGAGAAATCATTCCACCTTTCCATTTTCATTTAAATATACCACATACATATATATTCTTCATGTCTTTTGGATAATAATTTGCCGTCAACAATTGACTCCACTTCAAAATATCATCTAAAGATCTGAACATGAACTGGATTTTAAATATTAACAGAATTACTTTTACTTTTGTTAACTGTGATGAAATAGTGTCTATGTAAAAAAAAAAGTTCATATTTTTAAGAAATGCATACTAAAGTATTATACAAAGTATGATATGATGCCTCAAATTTGCTTAAAAATACTTAAACCAAAAGAAGAGAGAGAGGAAAAGACATAGGAAATGTAATAAAACCTTTATAAATGTTTATTATAACAGAGATGGGTATGTATATGGAAGTTCATTAAACTATTCTACTTATTGTATATTTGAAATTTTTCATTAAAGTTTTTGCTAAATATATCCAAACAGAATTAATCATATTCTTATTATATAGTCTGAAAGATACATTTAGAAAGTCTGAGCTCATTCTCTAAAGATGGTTGAAAGACTATGGCTATTAAGGAGCAAAAGCATTTTTCTCTTCTTCCAAAATTACAACAGTATTCAAAGACTTAAACATTTGCCTTCAATACATGATGTCAAATATACATAGACAGATTTGAAAACCACTAAAAAAGAAGCTCATTAAAACTATTACTTCATCAACTTGTGTAATTATTATTACTGGTCATTAATTAATAAGGTGAACAACAAATGCAACTCTACTGGTGCTTTAATAATTTCAGTATTAAAAACCACCTAGCAACTTAGGTTATAAAATCAACTATCATCTACACTCAGGTAGTTTTGAAAAAAAAAAAAAACATACCTAAATAAATTAAAGAGGTCTCTTGATGAATTCACTAATGCAGTTTCCGTAACCCACTGAATGCCAAATATTTCCACTACATCCTCTTCAAAATTGATTGGTAAAGGATCAAGATTCAAAATTAATCTGAAATGAAAATTCTGATTCAAGCTCCATAAAAAGTACACTAAATACCATAGTATAGCATGTCTTTTTGACATTAAATGAATCCATGTTATATATAACCAGCAATGATGTTATAAAGTCAGGAATATGTAAGGCTTTGGTACCGTACAGATTCAGGTTTATTACAGCTAGACTATATTAAAAATTTAGTAGTACACAGTGATTAAAAAGTATAACTAAAGAGCAATAACTGAGGGAATAATTTAAAAAGGAGCCTAGAGAACATATTTTTGCCTGTCTTCATTAGTGGACTTCAGCTGTAGAATTTCATCCTATGAAAGGACAAAACTGATTTTTAAAAAAATAGGTAAATATTATTCTGAGCCATACCTAGTGAACAGCACAATCAAGTTAGGTAATCTCTTTTAGGGTCTCAAATAAGGTACAACTATAAAATCAACAAAAATGGTTTCCTTTCTGAGTGAAATTGATCAAATATTCAAGAACACTCAAAATATTTCAAGAACAGTTTTACTATAACATGTGTATATCTACCAAATGCAATTGAAAACAACATTCCTGTCAACCAGGCCATTTATTAGAAAGCTTAAAATAACTACATCTGTATGACTTATATATATATATATATATATATATATATATATATATATTTAGAGAGAGAGAGAGAAAGAAAGTTAGAAGGAATTAGGGCAACAAAAAATGTGCGTGGGTTACTTAAAAACTACTGAGAAGCTTTAGGATATGATCTCATTCTTTAAAAGGAAATTCCATTTTAAAAAGCCCAGGCACTTCAGAATACATTTTAAGTAAAAGGAAATTAGTGCCCAGTTCCTTAGCCCACATGAGGCAGCACCAAATATGAGGTTGAGATGAGGTATCAGTTACAAAGGAAATTCTTAAAATGTAAAATACTTTTAGGTATGCTCTATCTAGAAAACCAGTCATTAAACTAATTATAGTCTGCACCCGTGTGATATATTTAGCTGATTTACAAAACACGTCTTGATGAAAATTAAAGTTTAATTATCTGATATCACAACTAAGTATTTCCTAACAAACTGATTCATAAACCGATGAAAGAAAGTCTCAGTGTTTACCTACCGCTTAAGGGCTCCGCTGGAAAGGTAGGACTCTCCAGAAAAACTTCTTCCTTCTCTGTTGTCAAAATCGCAAGAAAAGCAAGGGGGTTTGCACCATTCTCTCCCCAGTTCCAACTCCAAGCTGTCCGTCAGGAACGATGACGTAGGGGTACAGTTATCCATTATTTACTTCATGTCCTGAAATGTTTGAGGTTTAATGTGATTTTCATTAAGGGCTCCAAAGAGAAGTTTTTAAGAGACTGGTAGAGGTGGGGCGGACCAAGAAGTTGGGAGTTACTTCAGAAAGGTCCCAAAGAAGTTAAAAATTTTGAAAAGCAACTGCGAAAACGTGCCCTCCGGCGCAACAGAAAAAATCGCTACGACTCCCCGGGAGTAGCCAAGTCCTCAGCAAGCTTCCTGCCCGCCCCCACCTCTCCGAGATCAAGGCTGTCGGGACCGAAGACAAAATACAACGCCACTGGCTCTGGTAGGGACTTAAAATCTATCCTTCTAGGTCAGACCCTGCAGCCCGAGACTGAGTGAAGAGGGAAGAAAGGGTTGCAGGACAGACCTAACTCTCGATCCTACCTCGAACTGCGCCCTGGCCTACGTTCCTAAACAGCAGCGAGGGTCTCCCAGCCGCACAGAGCGCTCCCTCGCAGGCTCGAATCCGGGAAAAGGACCCGACGCTCCACCCTTCCCCGGGCACCCGGACTAGTCCCGCCAGGAGGGGAGCCGTGTGTCGCGCCCGGCGGCAGCCGAGCCCCCAGGGGCGACTCCTGCCCACGATGCATGTCCTACCTGGCCACACTTCCAGGCTCCAGGATCTGCCCCCGTCAGGCCCAACCACAGTCCCGGAGTCCTTGGAATCCCAACCCGGAACACGCAAAATTCCCGCCGCGGCGCGCGCGCGCTCAAGGAAGGCGGATCCCCGGCGGAGCCCGCCCTCTTGGCTGGTGACCTTCTCGCGAGGTCTGCGCGGGAACCGCCGACATATCACGAGTTCTCGCGAGAGTCCGGCGGCCGGAGCCTGGGTACCGCGTTACGCTTTTGTTTTGTACTGCTGATTGGCGCGTGGAGTTAGTAGGTGGGCGGGGCCTAGCTGGCGAACCAAATTGATTCAAAGACCCTGGTGGTGGAGTCTAGCGGGTCTACCCGAGTGGGATCTGGGGGGTCAGCGGGAGTATCTTCGGACGCGGCCCAGGAGGACTTTTTCACACGTGGAAGGCGCGCAGCCTTTTCTTCCTGCCCTACTGCCGACATTTCATTTGCTGTGATAAGGATGTCTTTTGCTAATGGATTGTGAGCCAGGCGAGTGCAAAATTGTGGCTAGTCCAGTGTTCGGAAACACTGACTAGGTCAGATGACTTGCTTTCGATATAAAATGTTCCTTTTCTTTGCGACATCTCTGCACAAACAAGTTTAGGTTTAGCACGCTTTTGTAAAATGATAACCCATTACCAATTTTTTCTTATCTTTCTAAGTGGCTTTAAAATCTACGCGGGAGACTGTTCAATCTAAGCCAACGATAACCCATTTCAGTATATCGCCTTGAATTCAAGAAAAACATAATTTCTCAGTCAAATCTCCTGCTGTAATTTGAATATTTGCTATTGCCGGTTTCTCCACAGTCGAGTTTCTCCCGCATTCAATTCCTGCATAGCTAACCAATCATAGCTCTTTCTTCTGTTAAAACCAAATACCACATGTTTTCTGACAAATAGGCTGGGATTTGGGGAAATGGAAAAATCCCAGGAGAGATCTCTTTTCTGACCACAATCTAGGTCTGCTGTAGTGGATATTATATCTACTCTGTTTAGTTGATGTACCATGAGACCTGAGGCTTTCATGGGACCTCTGCAGCTCATTTATAGTCCACATGGAGTCTCTAACATGACACATAGTGTCATACACAGAGACCCCAAGGGAATAATGCCTAGAAATGAGAATATTGTGCCCCGGCCCGGAATTTGGGAGAACGGGGTCAAAAGATAGTCATTATCACGCTTTCCTCTAATCAAAACATCCAAAAATAGTCCCCTCTTTCTTTTTTAAATACCTGATGTTAAATGGTCAATTGGTTGAATCCAATGAGTGGGATGAGAAGAACCAAAATAGGCTCTCTATAAATTTTTTAAGCTAGTTATACAAGTGGCACTGCAACACATGTTATTATCAGTCAAGATCCTTGGCAGGTGTTTTAGTTTGTTAACGCTGATGAAATGCAATATACCAGAAATGGATTGGCTTTTTACAATCCATTTATTAACTTACAAGTTTACAGTTCTGAGGCTGTGAAAGTGTCCAAATCAA
>PVIY010048837.1:0-17079 GCA_004026745.1 Myrmecophaga tridactyla
TGGCAACAGATGAGGTTCACATACCATTGGCTTATGTCCACAGCAACAAGACTAGGTATGCTCACCTGGCCAAGTTGACAACTGAATCTAACTAATACAAATGCCTAGAGTGTATAATAATAGTGAAATGTACAGGGTACAATTTTAAAAATGTTTTTGCATGAGGAAGAACAAAGGAATGTCATTATTGCAGGGTGCTGAAAATAGATGGTAATTAATATTTTAAAATGTCACCTTAGGTGTGAGACTAAAGCAAAAAATGTTTATTTGTTACAAAATTTATATTTTGACTAGTGCATTTCCTAATATAACTTATGTAGTTAGTTTGATTGAACGCCATAAGTACTTGGAATCTCAGGTAGGACATGAGATTTTGCTGGTTTGTCCAGAGTGATGCCCCAATGAATCCCAGAGTGATTCGATCAGTGAGTGGAAAAGTATCTGCAAAGCCCCCTTCGGGGAATGGTAAGAACGGGGAGAAATTCAACTTCTCCAAGTTGAATTCTCGATATTCTCACAAGCAGTGTGGACAACCAAAGCTATAGGCTGAGCCCCGAGTCTTGGAGTTTGTTCATATGAAACTTAACCCCGCAAAGGATAGGTCAAGTCTACTTAAAATTTAGGCCTAAGAGTCACCCCCAAGAGAGCCTCTTTTGTTGCTCAGATGTGACCTCTCTCTCCAGCCAACACAACAAGCAGTCTCACCACTCTACCCCTCTCTATGTGAGACATGACTCCCAGGGGTGTGGACCTTCCTGGCAACGTGGGACAGAGATCTTGGAATGAGCTGAGACTCAGCATCAAGGGATTGAGAAAAACCCTAGAATGAGCTGAGACTTAGCATCAAGGGATTGAGAAAACTTTCTCGACCAAAAGGAGGAAGAGGGAAATGAGACAAAGTGTCAATGGCTGAGAGATTCCAAACAGAGTCCAGAGGTTATTCTGGAGGTTATTCTTATGCATCAAGTAGATATCATCTTGTTATTCAAAATGTAATGGAGGGGCTAGAGGGAACTGCCTGGAAATGTAGAGCTGTGTTCCAGTAGCCATGTTTCTTGAGGATGATTGAATAATGATACAGCTGTCACAATGTTACCACTGTGTGATTGTGAAAACCTTGTGTCTGATGCTCCTTTTATCTACCTTGTTAACAAAGGAGTAGAACATATGGAATAAAAATAAATAATGGGGAAACAAATGCTAAAATAAATTTAGTTTAAATGCTAGTGATCAATGAAAGCAACGGGTAAGGGGTATGGTAGGTATAATCTTTTTTTTTTCTTTCCTGTGTTCGTTTTATTTCTTTTTTTATTGTCTTTTTATTTCTTTTTCTGAATTAATGCAAATGTTCTAAGAAATTATGAATATGCAACTAAGTGATGATATTGTGAATTACTGATTATGTATGTTCACGTTTTATTTTGTTTCTTAATTTTTAAATTAATAAATTTTAGAAAATAACCTCCAGAATGACCTTTCAATCTCTCAGCCACTGAAACTTTATTTTGCTTCATTTCTCTTCTCTGTTTTGGTCAAGAAAGCTTTCTCAATCCCACGGAGACCAGGGCCAGGCTCATCCCTGGTAACTACATCCCGCACTGCCAGGGAGATTTACACCCCTGGGAATCATGGCCCACATAGTAGGGAGGGCAGTGAGTTCACCTGCCGAGTTGGCTTATAGGGATGAGCTCTGAGCAACAAATGAGGTCCTCCAGGGGTGACTCAGGCATAATTATAAGTAGGCTGAGCCTCTACTTTACAGGAAAAGTTTCATATTGGAGAGCCCCGAGATTAAGGGCTCGTCCTATTGAACTGTTTGTCCGCACTGCATGCACGAGTATCAGGAGTACATTAGATGGGGAAGCTTAATATTCCCTCCTTTCTACCCAGTCCCCCAAGAGGACTTTGCAAATACTTTTTTATTCTCTGCTTAAGTTACTCTGGGATGTATCAGGGTCTCTCACTAACCTGTACAAACCAATAAGATCTCAGGCCCTATTCAAGATTCCATGTAATTATGGTATTCAACTAAATTGAGCATAAAGTTAAATTAGTTCATGCGCTACCCAAAACTTAAATATTGCACCAAGTACACATCTCTCCCTTTGGTCTCCTACACAAGTTGAAGTTTTAAAATATGAACCATATCATCCTTTACCCTTTAGTCTGATTTACCTTAGTCCTAACTAGATTAGCTTTATTCATTCATCTAATTGAACACTGATCTCTTTTTTCAGTCTTCTTAACAGGTGCTGTATGGGGTAATAATAACTTTCATAGCTTTAGAGCTCTAACACTTAGCGTCAGGTGTCACATAAATACCCGAACTTCCAGGGAATGATGAGGTTATATGCAAATAGCTCCGCATCTCAGAATTTATAAATACCAATTACAACCACAGAATGGACGTAACTGCCATAAGAGTTTATAATCTAGGAACATTTAGAATAGGCCCCAAATTGATAATCCATGCTCTCGACTTCAGTTCTCTGAGTCTGTATATTATACTTAGTCCATATGAGTGAGGCATGATATATTTGCCTTTTTGATTCTGACATTTCATTCAACATACTGTCCTCAAGATTTATTCGCCTAGTTGCATGCCTCACAATTTCATTCCTCTTTGCAGCTGCTCAGTAGTCCCTTATATGCATACACCACAGTGCCCTCCCTTTCCATTCCTCAGTCAATGTACCCTTATGCTACCTCCATCAACTGCAAATCACAAACACTGCTCTTATAAATACCAGTGTGCAAATGTATACTCGTGTCCCCACTCTCAGTTCCTCCAAGTACATACCTAGCAACAGGTATATACAGGTTGCAGGATCATATGGCAACCCACCCCTAGCCTCCTGTGAAACCACCACACTGCCCTTCAGAGGGGTTGCAACACTCTGCTTCCCTACCAACAATGAATAGGTATAGCTCCTTCTCCACATTTCTCCAGCACTTGTATCTATCGCTCCACTCATTTTTAAAGTTTTTTATCTGCACATCATACAATCCAACCTAAGTAAAAAAATCAATGGTTCTGTTATAATCATATACCCATGCTTTGCTACCATAACCTATGAGGACATTTCCATTTCTTCCGCAGAGAATCCCATACCCCTTCCCCATTTCTCCACTTACTGACATTTAGGTTTGGCATTTTACCTTTATTACATTCAATGGAGCATATTACAGTATTATTGTTAACTACAGACCCTAATTTGCATTGATTCTATTTTTCCCTCTACCATCCCATTTCAACACCTTGCAATGCTGACATTCAATTCTTCTCCCTCATGCAAAAACATTCTTATATTTGTACATTGAACATCACTGTCCACTGTAGGCTTTGCTGAGTAATACCAGGCCAGTATTTATCCTCTGTTTTTCCTTCTGGGATACAATGGTTTCTTATCATGTAAAATTAAGATACACTTATTTCTACAGTCTTTAGAACATATTTTTGGAGACTTTTTTTTAGAGTAACACTCCTAACCGTACATAGAAAGTAAATCATAATAGATTAGTAAAAGTATTCTTAAAATTTTTTCACATTCAGAGGGAAACCATTCTGAATCACTTTGCAACTCAATCCAGGTTTTCCACACATTATCATCATCTGTGCCATCAGGAACATTGGTAATGCAACCTTTCTTTAAAAAGTACTCCACTGTTGCCTCTGAGATTTTCCCCAACCTGGTAACACTCATTCTATAATGGACGGTGATATGATTAGAGAGCATTATCAGTGAATTTTTAGATGAAAATCAGGACTCATATTCTTTTCCCAAATAATCCTCGGTTACAAAAATGTCCATTCATACCACTAGGACTGACAACCAAATTCTCCCATATCTCGGTAAGGACATGACAAAAGTTGCCTGGCTTATAGTTGTTGAAGACCACATCTATTCTAAGATGTATCATGACTTCAGATGTTAAACTGTAGGAGAAAACATATGTCTTAAATTCTATGAATAAGGTACACTGGATCTAATTCTACATGACTGCATATATGTTGCATGTAAAATCTTATCTGGAAAGGAAGGTGTGGTAGATTTTAATTTTGTACCAAAATTTTCCATTTCTTCCTGGAAAGAATTATATGTCCCTTTTACTTGCAGTGGCCTTCTCTGTGAAAGGAGTGGCCAAAAAAAGGTGAGTGCTAAGTGATCTGTGTCAACTCTCAGCCAAACTTTTATGAGCCATCACATGATTCCATTATTTATCTTTCCCCCCGACCACAAGAAAGGCATGTCCCAGATAAGGGCTGCTCCTTCAGCCTGGGTTCTAGACTGAAGACCAAAGTTCACCCTGGAGTACAGTTTCAGCCAATATGTACTGTGGGAGAATAAGGAACTTTTGTTTCTCACAGCCACTGAGATTTCTAGGGTCCCTTTTGCTAACCTACAGAAGGAAACATAACCTACAGAAAGTTAATTAATACAGAAGACTCTTGATACAAACTATAGATTCTAAAATATCATTTCCAAATATGCTAGCCAGAAAGGCTCCTCTAAGTTCCCACATTCTCTCCCTTTACCCACCAGCCACTGTTGCAGCACACATTTCCTCCTCTCCACCTTACTTCCAGACTACTTACAACAAACCATTTCTCACACCATATTCCAAGCTATTCTTGAGTCTTTTTGCTAAGGTTATCAATACTAGCTCTCCTCTTTTCATTCTCATCTTGCCCCTCAGAACTGATTCAAAATACCATCTTCCCTGGGCTCTACGTCTAATGTATTCTGTGTTCTACTCTGGTCTAATGTCCCACATGTCATGTCCCCACAACCCTCCAAATTCAACATGAAACCTATGGACCATCACATCACCCACTCATTGGATACGAGGCTTAAATACCCAACAGATTGTCTTAGCTGGAGGTCTATCCAAAAGTACTTCAAAAGATCTTTCAAAGTGATGATAGTCCAGTGCAGTAGGAAAATAAAGTATGATGCAAGAAATAAACAGTAATTTAAATGTAACTTAGTGCTTCCAAATAAGTTCTATAATTTTAACAAACCATGATTAATCATACAATATAGACTGAAAATTATATTTAGAGAGAGACTTAAGAAATCAAAGCTTGTAATGTATGGTAAATTACTGGAAAAGGATTTATCATTGAAAAAGAGCTCAACACAACTCAACTAATCATGTGAGAGGATTTATATCCAATTATTCATGTATTCAAAATTAATTATACGTCTTCTGTAGACTATATTATGTATACACCCACGTAATACTCATCCTATTTGGCCTCTTTCCTCTATCACTTATATTTCATCTGTACATGCCATATAATGCCAGGCAGGATAATTTTGCCTGGCAAAATATCCTAATGGCAGGATAATTTTGTTATCCTAAAATCCAAAGTCTGAAAGAATAGAAGGCCTACGCCAAGATTACTTAATGCCTCAGGAAAAAGATACTGTTGCAAGCAGGGGCTATTTCATTAACCTATAATCCTTAGCTTCCTCAAAAAGAAAAGAGGGATAGACTATCTTCCTCAAAGAATAAATGTTATGATTAGAAGATTTTGTAACACAGGCCACTGCCTAAACATAGGGCTCCTTTTTAAAAGGCTAGATGTATTTCTACTTCCTAGGTTCCAGTGAACTGGGATTTGGGTCATTGTTCCATGTTGTAAAAATAGAAGAGATGAAGAAAATTTTTAAAACAGCTATTATTCACAGGTATCAAAGAATTACCAAAAAAGGCTGTAAATACACAGAGCCAATATCCAGGAGAAGAAATCCAAATAAATTATTCTAGCATCTGAGGGCACATTTCTCCTAATGATTGTTGGCTGATTCGAGAAGAGACAGCTCTAATACAAAAGCTGATCAGAGGTTTTAAATAACCAAAAGGGCACAGGAAAAAAAACTGGAACTCAGGGCCCAGAAAAGAGAGGAGAGCCCAGTAAGAACCCCTGAGAAGGAAGAAAAGGAAATACATGGGTTTCTGGTCATCTGGATGACACAGTGAACTGCTCCAGGGCTCCATCCCCACACAGAAGCTTCCAGCCACAAAGCTGGTAGAAACAGCTTAATCAAAGCTCCAGAAAGCAATTAAAGGGTTGCAGTAATAGGGCAAACACCGAATGAAGAAAAATGCAACTTTTAAAAGGTATGATCTTGTAGTACCCTGGCTGACACATCCACTATTCCCGTACCAGCTTGGCATGGAGTCGGCCTATGCTCTAAGTACAGGTCCCCTGGTCCTAGTTATGATGGGAACAGAATAAACATCATGTACAAAAGGGAGCATGTATGTCTGTGCCAATCTGTCTGCTGGCAGCCTGAAGGATTGAACCAGGACACTAGTTGCAGGCTTATTGTCCCAGAACTTGCCCTGCATGTAGGACAGCTCACAGAGCTCTCCTAAAGAATGTCAAATTGGAGTTGCCAGGGACAAAGGTTTGCTGACTAAGGGATATAAAATGCATTGCCTAGGACCCTGAGGAAACATTGTTTCTGAGAGAAAAAGGGATATTCAGATCCTGATAAATGGGGGGAATTCCATGCACGAATGCCAAGGACAAGACCAGGGAGGACCTACACTTTTGCCTCAGGCTACTGTCTAAATCTGTTGTTAGGAAGATAAACTCTGAAGGAAAGCACACACACGAGCCAATCTACAAAAATTGGCAAAGGTGATTTCTTTTCCTTTTCTTTCTCTATTTTTTTTCTTTCTTTTGGTTAATTCCTATCATTCAAGGAAATCTCTGTCATAACACTAGCTAGATACAAGCTTAAGGAACAGAAGCCTCAGTGTCGAAATTTAAGTCACAGGACGTTAAAATATATATACATATATCCATGTTGCAACAAAAAGACTACAAAAAAAATACAAAGAAACAGAAAACAACGGTTCATGAAAAGGAACAGAATATAGAATTAGAAACCATCAATGAGGAAAACCAGAGATTGGAGGTACCATACTAAGAATTTTTTGGAATGGTCCTAAATATGCTCAAAGAGCTAAAAGAAAACATGAACAAAGAACTAAAGGAAATCAGGAAAATGATAGAAAAACACAAAGAATGTCAAGAAAGATAAAGAAATCAAGAAAAGGAACAAAACAGAGCTGAATGCAACAGAAACAGAAATTAGAAATTCCTGAGAGGGGTTTAGCAGCAGATTGGAGCAGGCAGAAAAAAGAATCATTGAACCTGAAGATAAGACAATTGAAATCATCCTGAGGGGCAGAAAAATGGGATAACATAAAGTACCAATATGCACATCGTAGGAGTTCATGAAGGAAAGGAGAGAAAAGGGCAGAGGGAATATTCACGGAAATAATAACTGAAAATGTCCCAAATTTAACAAAAGTCATGAATATACACATCCAAGGAGCTCAACAAATTCCATACACAATAAACACAATAGATCCACACCGTAACGTATAATCAAAATGTCAAATGCCAAAGATAAAGAAGAATTCCAAAAAGTTGCAACAAAGAAGTACCATATCATATACAAGGAAGTTGCCATAAGATTAAAGGTCAATTTCTCATTGGAAACCATGGAGGTAAGAAGGCAATGAGACGAACTATTTACTCTGCTGCAAGAAAAGAAACTACTAACAAACAATTCTATATCAGGCAAAACTATCTTTCAAAAATAAGAAAAAGAGGCTTTTGAGAAAGGTGGAGGATTTAGGAGCTTCAGGATGCAATCCTTCCACCAAAATAACTATTAAATAGGAAGAAATTATCTGAAACAACTATTTTGAAACTCTAGAGATCAGAAGAACATGGTACAGCATCTAGAGAAGAATGAAAGAAAAAAGGCTGATAAAATTACAGTAAAGAAAAATAAACTTCTCTCTCTGCACAGCAGCTACTGGCGCCCGTCCTTCACTCTCACTGCAGGCTGCCATGGAGTCTAGTCCCTGGCTACTCACTGGTGATAGAAAGGGACATAAAAATCCTCTTCCACAGTGGTGGACATGGCTGATCTCTAATCACAGCTTTTGGTTAGTGAATTTGGATCAGTGGAGGACCCAGCTCTGAGGACGCAACCATTTGGGTAATTATAAATGCTAGTATTACTGTATTGTATTGTTTAGTATGTAACACCACTTCTTAATTCCTATAGCTGGTAAAATGCAAATACATAAAAAGTAATGATATATCCATGACTTTGGATGCACAATGTAAAAAGATAAACATGGTAACAAGCACAAAACAAAAATGGTAGGGGAACAGAGGGGTATAGGAAAAGCATATGTACATGCAATTGAAGTTAAGTTGGTAGCTAACCAAATATGATTGTTATATATTTAGGATGCTAAATTGTAACACCATGGTAACCACAAGGAAAATAGATGAAACATATATCTAGATAAAAAAGAGAAAGCACTCAATATGGCACAATACCAAAAAGCAAATAAATATAAAGTAGGCTTTTACAGAAGAGAGGGACAAAAGAGGTATGATTTACAAAGGATAAATAGCAAAATGACATAAGTCCTGTATTATCAGTAGTGATTTAAAATGCAAACAGAATAAACTCTCCAGTCAAAAGGCAGAGATTGGCAGAATGGATTTTAAAAAACATGCTCATTCTATATCCTATCTGCAAGAGTCTCACTTTAATTTCAAAGATGCAAATAGGATGAGGGTCAATGACGGAAAAAATATATCATGCAGGCGGTAACCAAAAGAGAGCTAGGTGGCTATACTAATATCACATAAAATAAGCTTTAAGTCAAAAACAGTTAAGAGGGGTTTGCCGGTTTGAAAGGATTATGTGCCCTAGAAAAACCACATTTTAATCCTGATCTACTTTGTGGAGACAGCCATTTCTTTTAATCCCTATTCAGTACTATAGGTAGGAAACTTGATTAGGTTATCTCCACAGAGATGTGACTCACTCCATTGTGGGTATTAACCTTTGATTAGAGGGAGATGTAGCTCCACCCCTTCCAGGTGGGTCTTAATAAGTTTATTGTAATCCTTTAAAAGAGGAAACATTTTGGAATAAACTAGAAAGCCATGAGAACCACAAGAGCACATGCAGCCAGAGACCTTTGGAAATGAAGAAGGAAAATGTCTGTCTCCATTCCCCACTCCCCACCCCCGGACCCCACTACCCCCAGGGAGCTTTATGAAACAAGAAACCTGGAGAAAAAGCTAGCAGACTTCACAACGTGCCCTTTCAACTGAGAGAGAAACCCTGAATTTCATCAGCCTTTCTTGACTGATGATAACCTCTTGTTGGTGCCTTAATTTGGACATTTTTATACCCTTGCCTTAATCTGGATATTTTCACGGGCTTAGAACTGTAAACTCGCAATTTAATAAATTCCCCTTTTTAAAAGCCATCCTGATTCTGGTATATCATTTTCCAGCAGATTACAAACTAGAAAAAGAGGCAAAAATGGTGATATCATACTGATAAAGGGGATTATTTAACAGAAAAATGCAACAACCCTAAATATATATGCGACTAACAACAGAGCCAAAAAATATATGAAGCAAATATGGACCGATTTAAAGGGAGAAATTAATGGTTCTACATGAAATAGTAAGAGACTTTAACACACTAATCTCAATAACAGACAGAACAGTCAGTCAATATATCAGTAAGGAAGCCCAGGATCTGATTGATACACAAAACCAATTATACCTAAAAGATAATGGCGAACAATGTACCAAAAAAAACAAACAAAAAAAATACAGATTCTTCTCCAGTGCATAGAATCATTCTCCAGGGTATACCATATCTTGGGTCACAAAACAAGTCTCAAATTCAAAAATATTGAAATCGTACAATGTATATTCTCCAATCACAACAGACTGAAGCATGAATTTAATAACAGAGGAAGAAATAAAAATTCACAAATCTGTGGAAATTAAACAACATACTCTTAAATAATCAATGGGTAAAACAGGAAATCAGAAGCCAAATTACAAAATATCTTGAAGTGAATGAAAATAAAAATACAACAACAAAAATTATGGGATACAGTGAAGGCAGTGCTGAAAGGGAAATTTATAGCTCTGAATGCTTACATTAAAAAGGAAGAAAGACTTCAAATCAAAGACATAATCTCAAAACTGCAAGAGCTAAGGAAAAAGCAAACTAAACCCAAGACAGAAGGAAGGAAATAACAAAAATTAGGGCAGAGATAAATGAAATAGAAAAAAAAAAATAGAATCAATAAAACCAAAACTTGGTTCTTTGAATAACAATAAATGATAACCCAGATGAAATGGGAAACACACAAACTACCGATACTAATGCAAGAAGAAATAGAAGAATTCTACAAACCAATTACTAGTAAAGAGACTGAGTCAGTAGTCAAAACTTTCCAATAAAGGAAAACCCAGGACAGATAGCTCCAGAGGAGAACTGTACCAAACACTTCGATAAGACAAAAAGCCAATTCTGTTCCTACTCTTCCCCCAAAATTGAAGAGGTTATTCATCCAAAAAGGCCAATATCACCCTCATACCAAAAACAGATAAAGATAACACAAGGAATGAACATTACAGACCAATATCTCTGATGAAATAGATGCAAAATTCTCAACACAATACACAGTAATCAAGTGGGATTTATCCATGGGATGCCAGGGTGGTTCAATATAAGAAAAATCAATTAATACAATACACCACATTAGCAGAATGAAGGATTAATACAATCATCTCAACTGATACAGAAACGGCATTTGACAAAATCAAACACCCCTTCTTGATGATAACACTTAGAAAATTAAGAATAAGAAGAAACTTACTCAACATGACAAAGGACATGTACAAAAAACTCAGATAATATCCCACTTAATAGTGAAAGCCTGAAAGCTTACCCTATAAGATCAGGAACAAGACACGGATACCCACTGTCAACACTGTATTGGAACTTCTAGCCTGAGCAATTAGGCACAATAAAGAAATGAAAGATATCCAAACAGGAAAAGAAGAAGTAAAAGCTTCCCTATATGCAGATGATATGATTCAATATGCAAAAAATCTTGAAAAATCTATAACAAAGCTCTTGGAGCTAATAAATGAACGAAGCAAAGTGGCAGGGTACAAGATCAATACCAAAAAATCAGTAGTGTTTCTATACACACGCAAGAACATTCAGAAGAAGAAGTCAAGAAAATAATTCCATTTACAAGAGGAACTAAAAAAAAAATCAAGTATCTAGGAATAAATCTAACCAAGGAAGTAAAGGACTTGTACACAGAAAACTTAAAACATTGCTAAAAGAAATTAAAGAAGACCTAAATAGGTAGGTGGAAGGATGTTCCACATGTATGAACTAGAAGACTAAATGTTGTTAAGATGTTGCGGCAGTTAGGTTCAAGAGTCAACTTAGCCAGGTGATACTGCCCGGTTGTTCTGTTTCTGTTACCTTTAACGTGAAAGTCACTATGGCTGATCACATTTGCAACTGGCTAAGGGAAGTGCCACCCACAGTGAGTGAGGTTTAATTTAATTACCTGGAGGCTTAAAAGAGAGAGGTCAGAAAAGAGCACTGCAGCTCAGAATACCTCATCTCAGCATTCACAGCTCAAAGGAATCGCCCCAAGGAAAGCTGTTGGAACCCAGAAGCCAGGAGGGAAAGCCAAAAGACTTCATGGTGTGCCTTCCCATATAACAAAGAGCCTCAGATGAAAGTCAGAGGAAAGCCTTTCCTCTGAAGAATTATAAATTTTTAACCAAAGAAATACCCTTATTAAAAGCCAATCCATCTCTAGTGTGTTGCATACTGGCAGCTTTAGTCTGTCAAAGCAGATGTCAATACTAACCAAAGAAATTTATAGATTCAGTACCATCTTAATAAAAATTCCAACAACCTTCTTTGCAGAAATGGAAAAGCTGGTCATCAAATTTATATGGAAAAGTAAGGGACACTGAACAGCTAAAGCCATCTTGAAAAAGAAGAATGAAGGTGGAGGAGTCACACTTCCCAAACTTAAAACTTACTGCACAGTCACAGTAAATCAAAACAGCACGCTATTGGTACAAGGACAGACACAAAGACCAATGAAATAGAATTGTGAGCTCAGAAACCAACCCTCACATTTATGGCCAACTGAGTTTTGACAAGGGGGCAAAGAATACAATCAGGAAAGAACACTCTCTTCAACAAATAGTGCTGGGAAAATTGGATCTCCATTGTAAACAACAACAACAACAAAAATGAGAAGGACCCTACCTCACACCATATAAAAAAAAAATCAACTCAAAATGGATCAAAGACCTTAATATAAGTTCTAGAAGTGTCAAACTGCAGAAGAAATATAGGGAAGCATCTTCAGGAACTTTTGTCAGCCCATGATTTCTTAGACATTACACCCAAAGCACAAGCTACAAAGAAAAAAAATAGACAAATGGGACCTCATGAAAATTAAAAACTGTTGTGCCACAAAGGACTTTATCATGAAGTTAAAACGACAACTTACACAACGGGAGAAAATATCTGGAAGCCACATATCATAAAAACATTTAATAACCAGAATATATAAAGAAATCCCTCAACTTAACAACAAAAAGACAAAGAAACCAATTTCAAAAAGGGCAAAAGACTTGAACGTGTATCTCTCTAAAGAAGATATACAAGTGACCAGAAAGCACATGAAAAGACACACAACATCATTTGCCATCAGGGATATGCAAAACAAAACCACAATGAGAAATTATTTCATACTAATTAGAATTCTTGCTATTAAAAAATAGTAAGAATTAATGGATACCCAACTAATGGATACACAAAATGTACTATATATATACAATGGAATATTATTCAGCAGTTAAGTAGGAATGAAGTCCTGAAGCCTGCTGACAACACAGATGAACCTTGAAGACATTATATCGAATGAAATAAATCAGCCCCTGTGCATCCATACAGTCTCCCCCCATTACCTACCGCCATGCCTTGCCTCTGCGTTTCCCAAGCTGCACCCTGCTCCTGCACTCCAAGGCCTATCCAAGCTGTACCTCGCTCCCACGGCCCCTGCAATGCACCATCACAACCCTGAGTCCCGCACCCCATGCTCACAGGCACCGATCCAACCTCTCTGGATAGATCATTTAAACAATCCAAACACAGAGAGCCCAGAATAAGAATGAGGACCTTTAATCCTGTGTAGCTTAATGTAATGTCTGGATAAATCCCAGAGTATATTAAGCAAATAATCAAAACGCATTGGGTGGGCCACGGTGGCTCAGGAAACAGAGTTCTTGCTTGCCATGCCGGAGACCAGGGTTCGATTCCTGGTGCCTGATCATGTTAAAAAAAAAAAAGTATTGGCAAGGTCCCTTGAGGGATGGGACTTTAATTAATAGTATAACTATTAAAAAGTGCTATCATCATCAACTGTAACAACACTCCACACCAATGCAAGGTACTGGCAGGAGAGTAGTGTATGGAAATCATGTATCTTAGGCTTAATTGCTCTGTAAACCGACAACTTCTTTAATAAAGAAAAAAATGGGAATTTAATTTAAAAAATGAAAGACAGATTAAGACATTCCCAGATAAACCAAATCTGAGGGAGTTCATCACCACTAGATGCTAGAGAGTTGTGTCGCTTGAAAGGGAAAGATCTAAGTCATAGGAAGAAATAAAGATCTGTGGTAAGGGTAACAACATGGGTGAATATAACAGCCAATGCTGTTGGATTTACTTCCTACAGAATCTTAAAGTCAAGCATATAAAATATAATTTTAAAAAATCAGTGGTTTTGGACTCATAATGTATAAACATTTATAACATTTATAACAAAAACTATATAAAGGTGGAGAGATGGGGAACAGAGAGGTACAGGAACATAGTTTGTGTATACAACTGAACTTAAGTTGGTATCAAAGCAAACACAATTGTTATAGATTCAGGATGCTAAATTTAAGCACCATACTAACTACGATGAAAATATCAGAGAAGATGCAAACTCACAGTAATAGAAATTAAAATACAGGTTGCCAGGTGTAGGGGGTATATATAGTTAATGCAACATGGGTAGAGAATTTCTGCTTGGGAAAGTAGAGAAGTTTTAGTAATGGAAGCTGGTGAGAGTCCCACATATTGTGAATGTGATTAATCCCACTGAATGATATGCTTGGGAGTGGTTGAGATGGGAAAGTTTACATTGTATATATGTTCCTACAATTAAAAAAAAGAAAGCAACTAAAAGGATAATGACATTTAAATGCAATATATGATCCTGAAAAGTATTTAATAAGGGAGGAGAAAAGACTCAAAATGACATTACTGGGACACATTTAATAATGTAATATAAATTGTTAATTTTTTATCAGTGTTAATTTCTTAAATTTAAAGACCACACGTAGGGTGGATACAGCGAATATCTTTGTTCTTAGGAAGTGTGCACAGCAGCATGAAGTGTTGAAGGAGCATGATGTATACAAACTGCACTCAAGTGTTCAGAAAATGGATGGATGGATGGATGGATGGATGGATTGGATGGATTGGATGGATGGATGGATTGAGAGATCGATGGATATACAGAATGGCAAATGAGGCAATGTTAATATTGGAGGATCTAGGTATCTGGGGCAATATGGTGGAGTTCTCTTTATGGGATTTACACTATTTTTGTAACTGTCTTGTAAACAATTTTTAAGTTAAACACAGATTTAACATATGATCCAGCAATTCCACTTAGACATGTGTCTAATAGAATCAAAAATATATGTTCACACAAAAAGTTACAGACCAGTGTTCACAGCAGTATTATTCATTATAGCTAAAAATGGAAACAACCTAAATATTCAAGAACTGATGACTGAATAAATAAAATGTAGTACATCTACATAATGGGTATTATTTGACCATGAAAAGGAATGAAGTACTGATACCAGCTACAACATAGATGAAGCTTGAAAACATTGTTACGTGAAAGAAAACAGATGTAAATAAAAGGCCACATATTATATGATTCCATATATATGAAAAGTCCAGAATAAGCAAACCCACAAAGACAGAAAGTAAACAAGTGGTTGCCAGGGGATGAAGGGAGATGGGAATGAGAAATGGCTGCTAATGGGTACAGGGTTTTTTTTAGGAATGATGAAAATATTCTAGTATTAGATAGTGTTGATGGCTGAACAATTCAATTTGTTCACTGAACTGTATACTTTAGAATGGTAAGCTTTACAGTATGTGAATTATATCTCAACAAATACCAGATGAAATAGACACTAAGACAAAAAGTATTATTAGATATAAAGAGAACCATTTCATAATGATAAAGGGTTCGATTTACAGGGAAGACACAATTCTAACCTTTCATGTACCCCTAATAATATAGCCTAGAGTGGATGGAGTCTATTCTGCAAAAACATATGCTAAAGTCCTAATCCCTGGTACCTGTGAATGACACTTTACTTGGAAATAAGGTCTTCATGAATATAATCAAGTTAGACGACATCATGATGGATTAGGGTGGGTGCTGATACAGTAACATGTGTCTTTATAAGAGAAAGAAAAGGGGTATTTGCAAACATAAACACACATAGAGGGAAGAGAAAGGCCATGTGAAGATGGAAGTAGAAATTGGAGTGATGCAGCTACAAGCCAAGGAATGTCAAGAATTGCAAGCACCCACCAAAAGCTAGGAAAAGGCAAGGAAAGATTGTTCCCTAGAACCCGCTGAGGGAACATGGCCTGCAGGGACCTTGATTTTGGACTTCTAATCTTTAGAACTGTGAGAGAATAAATTTCTATTGTTTTAAGCTACCATATTTATGGTAATTTCTAGGAAACTATCACACAGCCTAAAATATATAAAGCAAAAATTGACAGGATTACAAATGGTCAAAAAAGTACCCCATAATCATAGAATGATATCTGCAACTGAAAGAACAAGATGACAAAAAATTAGTACAGGCATAAAAGAGTTGAGAAAACTTGATCTAACCAACATAGAGAGAACACTGGAACTAACAACTGTAAGATACACATTATTTTAAAGTACACATGAAACATTCCCAAAAACTGACCAACTTCTGGGCCATAAAGCAAGTCTCAATAAAAGTCATAAAGCAGAAGTTGACTAATCTTTTTCCTAAAGGTCAACACAGTAATTATTTCAGATTCACAAGCCGCATGGCCTAAGTCACAGTTATTCATTTCTGCTGTTGTAGCACAAATGCAGCCATACACAAGGTATAAACAAATGGATATGGCTGTTTTTCAATAAAAATTTACTTACAAAACCAGGTGGTCAAACCACAGGTTAGTTTGCCAATCCCTATGTAGACTATGTACTCTGACCAAATTGAATTTAAGCTAAAAATCAGCAGTAAAAATAAATAAATAACTAGGAAAATCTCTAGGTGTTTGGAAATTCAGCAATACTATCTAAATAACATAAGGGTTAAAATAAAAATAAAAATCAGAAAATACAATGAACTAAAAAAATATATATATTAATATCAACTCTTACGTGATGCAACAAAACTCATGATTAGAAAGAAAACTGTAGCCTTTATTTAGAAAAAAGTTATTGGAAAATAAAGGCTAAAAATCAGTGATATAAGCCCCAGAATTAAATTCCAACCCACCACCTGCTTTTGTAAATAAACTTTTATTGTAACATAGCCATGTCCTTTGTTTACATTTTGCTTATGGCTACTTTCAATAGAGGTGAATAGTTGCAACAGAGATTGTAAGCCCCACAAAAGCAAAAATATTTACTGTCTGAAAAGTTTGTCAGCCCTTGATCTAATCAGCCATGTCAAACAGTCAGAAAAAGAAAAGCAAAGCAAACTTAAAGAAATTAGAATGAAATAAAGATAAAAGCATATATTAATGAAACAGAGAGAAAATAAAATAATCAACATAATGTAAAGTTGGCTCTATGAAAAGATCAATAAAATTGATAAACCCCTGGTGAGAGCAAGAAAAAAAGAAATGCACAAATAACCAACATCAGCATTGAAAACCATCACTAAAATCCTAAATCCCTGCACTATCAATACTATAGCCAATAACCACATGTAGCTGTTGAGCACTTAAAATGTGACTAGTCTAAATATAATTAGCAGGTAGATGAAAGCACACAACAGATTTAAAGACAGAGTGAAAAATACATGTT
>PVIY010048838.1:0-14946 GCA_004026745.1 Myrmecophaga tridactyla
ATATAGAAGGAGATGTAACCAACTGAAAAAGGAGACAAGGAAGAAAAGAATGTTGAGGAAGCAAGTCACAATATGAGTCTGAAGTTTACAGGGAGGTATTCTACCTCACTGGCTCTCATGTAAAAGTAAAGATAAATATGAAGCTTTTGTGCCTAGTAAAAATCTCAATGTTCAAAGATGATTCCAGATAATACTGGACGAAATGTGCATTGTAATAAAGGGTTAAATTACCTTTTATGAGTTTCAAGTGAAGGGAGCCACTAATTCCATTTCAGAATGAGTAGAACTGAATATGGTACAAAATGAGGATGATGAATTTATCAAATGCTATGCTGATTGTGTTAGGGAAGCTGCCTGGAAAAATTACAGGCCCCCAATTGCTGATAACATTTATTACAAGGAAGACAATATTGGGATGGTGAGGAAAGTAACTTCTGGCAGAAAGTAGCATTATGTTGGGAAAATAGAAGATAATTTTACAATCTTGAGTCAGATTATATTATTAAATGCCAGTTGAAGGAGGCTGAAATCTTAGGCCCTATTTTAGATGCCCTTATTATAATATCCAGCTATAAATTACACATCCATTGTTCATACTGTATACCTGTATGGTGGGTGCTATCTTTCACACATTAGAGATGTACAATCTTGGGTCTTAGTGAAATTTATAATTTTCTCACGTCCTTCACTGGCTAACTGGTACAGCTAAAGACTGTGTACCATGCATACTTGGTTGCAATTTTCTTACCCCTCTGACACCTCTCTGGTTCTCATGAAGTGGAATCTAACGGAAAATAGGAAGACATCATAGTCCAGTGAGTAGCCCAATGAAAAAACACTTTAGAAAGGACTTTATAAGGAATTGTAAAATAAATGTGCTTGTATGTAGGGAGAACCAGAGAAATTAATGATTATGTTCTTAAAACAAATTACCATGTCCTATTTATTTATCTTGACAATTAGACTACAGAGAAGTAAGTGCACAGTTTGTGCAACTTTCTGTTTCATAACTACAGATGATATGAATATTTGAAGTGATTACATTTGAAGACAGAGATATAAGCAAATGTTTTTGTTTTTGTTTTTGTTTTGTATTGCCAGGCTTCAGGGATTGAACTCAGGTCTCCCACGTGGCAGGAAAGAATTCTACCACTGAGCTATCCTTGCACTGCCCTAAGTATATGGTTTTATATTGGGTTTCCCCATCTTTGAATAAAAAAACTAAACAGATATCTCATGGAAATAGTATTCTTATTTTATATTTATTTTCATAAGTATAAAATGCCATGAAATAAAAATTGCTTTTTCAGGCAAGACACTATTTACATATGCCCACAGTACTAGATAATGTGTCTTTATTGTTAATTATATAGAAAAATCAATTTCATGTTTTCCTAATCATCTTCAAGATTGTTTTTATTTGATTTTACTGAATTTATAACAAATTTCTAACAAGATGGAGAATTTCAAATATGAAAATGATGAAATTGTTCAAAAATATCCATTTGGGGACAGAAGGTATAATTGTCCTTTCACACTTTCTCCCCATGACTTCACTTTGAATAACTTTCTGTTTACTGTATTTTGGATATTATACTACCTTTTCATCCTGGTATCCTATTTCATTATATATGCTGTATATACAGTCCAAATCCAATGCAGACACTATATGCATAAAGTAATGCTTTCAGGAAGATGGGTTTGCTAGCAATTAATGTTTTTAATTATGAATCATTTATTATATATTTGTATAGATCAGTGAAAATGAGAAATGTATAGCAGAAACAAAGAAGTAAGTTACTCTTCTATCTGAAGAGGCAAATAAATTTAATATAAATATCTATTATTTTTCAGAATTACATTTTAAATACAGAAGCCAATAATGAATAATTATCAATCTTGACATGCTTTGTTGAGGATAACATCAAAACAGTTGAAGGGAGTGATGAAATGCTGAAACAGATTACCGAAAGTACATGTGTTGCCTTGAAGTTTCAGAGAAACGATGCTATCAAAAATCAGATCATGGTAAGAGTTTTGCTGCTTAGGTGGTACCATATTTTTACATTGGGTGTATTGAGCTCTACTTTTCCTCTGCTGTTGACAGCAGTAAATCTGGGAGTCTGGAAATCAGAAGGTTCTGAGCAAAGTTCCAGATTTTCAGGTGCTAATATTAAAATAAATTTATTTTTACAGGCCTAGGAAGTATATTTGTTTTCCTGAACCCCAGGTAATTTTCACATCATTAAGAACTTACCTCCAAGTTGTGTAACTGAGAAACTATGGCAGAGATGACTCTGGATGTCTAACCAAAGTGAATAGTCCCTACCTTTACACAAAGTAGATTTTCAGGGGTGTGAAAATTTTTATCTATCATTAAGGAAAATCATTCATTTGAGCTGTTTGACTTGAATGATATAAAAGCATCTTTACTATACTCTTGTCATCCGCTCATCTATCATTATTTTGTATGTGAATGTTGTATATATATAAGAAAATATTTGTCCTTCCAGTACATGTGCATTCCTCATTTCTTTTTATGCTTACCTGTTCTGCTAAGCCTAACTGGACCAACTGCTTTTATATTAAATAGCAGAGCTAGATGTGGGATATATTCTGATGCATTTCTTATTTTTGAGTGTTTCCTTTTGAAATCTTAACATATGCTTTGTTTTTCTGTATGCTAATACAGAAAGAAGATGATTGTCCTAGGAATAAGAAAAAGCAGGTAAAAAATAAATTCCATAGTTTATATAAAATATAGACATGAAAAATCATTAATTCTTCAGTGTCTTTTTTTCAAATCTACTTTATGGTTGGTACAGGTTCCTCTTCTCAGACTACCAACATTTCCAATGTATGTCCATGATCAAGGGAAATTAAAGTTGACTTACTTCTTCTGTATTTTGTTTCTGTACAATTTATTTTGCCCATCAGGGGGATTATTCTTTCTTCTGTCACACAACATTCAGATTATAACCTGTGTCACCCCAAGGGCTGAGGACATGGTAAAACAAAAGACATGCCATTTGATGACCCCTCCTTGGCCATTCATTACACCAGGAAAAAGATGAGGTCACTTAATGTGGAACTTAAGACTGCACACAGAATCTTACTGATAGACACTGAGACAAATGTATTTCACATGGGAAATGAATCATTTGAATTGTCTGAACTGCCACAGATATTTGGTCATATGTGCGCTTTCTGAATTATATTGTAAACTGTCACTCAATCACCTTCCTTGACAGTTATTTCTGGGGCCCAAACACTCAATTCAGTCTTCACTCTAGAGTTGACAGTATAACAACTTCACTCATTTTTCCCAAGGTTATGTGCTAAGATAAGTGGAATAAGAGATGAAGGAAAAGCTATGGCTTCCTCCTACATGCTTCATTCATATGATCCCAGTGTTACTTATTGTAAAAATCCTTAATTATTTCATACATTTTTTTTCTTTCAGTTGCAGCAGAAAATTGAAAGCCAGAGAAAAGAGAAGTCTGAGGTTTTTTTGACCTTAGGAGAAGAGTGACCACAGGAATGATGGAGCTAACACAAACTTACAACTCATGGTAGTTCTTGACTATCATGTCCTCTGAACTGTCCTGGAGTGGCTGAGAAAGTCTTGCATGATAAATGCATTTTAATATTCCATATCACTAAGCCTTTGGATTCACATATACATGTTATTTCTGGACAGTTTGAGCTGAGCATGCCCACTTCACTCAATGAAGGCTGCTTTTTGGTGCATGACAAACACCCCATCTGGGGGGCTGTATAGGGTCATCACAACTTTTTTCTCTGGGTCCTTTAGTGTCACGAGACACTCCCCTTCTGCACTGAAGCTTATTTGAGACTGGTGCTTTGTTAGGAGATCTCAGCCTAGTAGGGATACTGGACAGTCAGAAAGGTAAAGAAATTGATGAGAAACTTCACGGGATCCTAGCAGAAACTTACAGGCTGTTAAGAAGGAATCTTGAGCCAAGACATCAGTGGCTCCAACAATGGTGGCTTACCTGCTTGTTTTTGGCCTATTTGTTGCATAACAGCAGAATTTTCTGCACCTGTCTCTACCATAAAGTTCATCTTTTCATCTCTAACCGTCATTGTGATGATGGGCTCACCAGGGCTGAATGTGAAGGGACTAGGACTGTCTTAGTCTGAGTTATCTTCAATGACTGCTAGACCTATGAAATCAGTAGCTCTGGGTTTTCTACAACTAGTAGTATTTCTGTCACCTGTTGTTCCATCATTTGTTGGGGCATTCTGCTTTCCAGTGTCCCTCTTCCTTACAGTAAGCACACTGGTTTCTTCCCAGTGGAGCTGCACTCTTGCATTCTTTGGATGGCCCCCAGTAAGTGGGTGTTTTATCTCCTGGCCCTGGTTGCTTGAACGTTCTGGGTTTTGAGACTGTGGGCTGCCTAGTGCCCTGGATGATCACAGCAGCAAGCAGGTCTGCTTTTTTCTTTAGTTTGTGGTCTGCTTCTCTCCGTGCCTCCTGGTCTTGGTTCATGTAGACTTTGGTAGCTACCTCAAGAAGCTGGGATATACTCATTCCAGAAAGCCCTTCTAATAGTTGCAGCTTTCTCTGGATGTCAGGTTGGGCTTGCCCAACAAATGCAGTATTAACAAGTCTTTGGTCTCTGGCATCTTGAGGTCAAAAGGAGCATACAGTCTAAAGGCTTCACTGAGGCACTCATGGAACTGGCTAGGGGATTCGTCTGACTTTTGTAGGACTTCAGCAGGGTTTTTTTGGCATATTAATTGTTTTTCTGGCCCCCTTTCCATGCCTTGAATGAGCACATCTTGGTAGAGATTTAAACTGTTTCTGCCAGCTTCAGTGTTGGGGTCCCACAATGCGTCAGCATCTGGGGAGGAGTTTTGAGCATACTGGGCTGTGTTCATCACCGCTCAAGGAGCATTTTCTTCTAGCCACTTCAGTGGGCAGCTTGTGAAATCAATCTCCACTCTTTTGTGTTGAGGAGGGTGATGCAGAGTTGAAGGCCATCAAGCCACATTGGTTTATGATGCTATATAATTGATTGAACTAAGTCAATCATAGCCAGGGATTTCTCAGTGTAAGAGAGTGTGTGGTTTTTCCAGTTTATGAGGTCAGTGGTTGAAAAAGGTTGACAGATGAACAGTGGTTGACTTCCCAGCAACTGGCCATCTGGATCATAATAAATTGGACCTCGAGTTTCTTGCAGGGTCAATTGCAGAGCTCCTGAGGTAATGTAGGTATTTCCAACTCGGAATCAAAGGTTCCAGGTTTGCAGGGTTTCTGGAGGAAGTTCAGGTGGGCTGGGGTTGGGAGAGATGTGGAGTGATAGTGGAGAGCTGGCTGGAGTTCCTGATGAGGTAGAGTTTCCAGTAGATGGCATAGGGGAAGCTGACAGTGCTTCTGGAACAACAGCCAGTGCTTGAGGCAGGGATTGGGAAACCAGAGCTGAGTAAAAGTAAGGTGGGGGTAATGGGCCTTCGTCAGCAGTGGGGAGGATCAGATGTTTTTCGAAGGTTGAGGATTTAGAAAGGTGGAGGTAAAGAGTCTATGAAAGCAGTGGGGAGGATGGCCCCTGTCATGGCCAGATTCATGAGTCAACTTGGCCAGGTGGTGGCACCTGTTTGTCTGGTTAGGCAAGTGCTGGCCTGTCTTTTATTATAAGGACATTTCATAGAATTAAATCATGATCATGTCAGCTACATACACAGATGACTCCATTTGTAATCAGCCAAGGGGAGTGTCTTCTGCAATGAGTAATGCTTAATCTAATCACTAGAAGTTTTTTATGGAGGATTCAAAAGAGACAGTCTCTCTCCCTGCTTCAGCTGATGAGCCACGCCTGTGGAGTTCGTCCAGACCCTCCATCAGAGTCGTCAGCATCACAGCCTGCCCTACAGATTTTGGACTCTACATTTCCATGGTTACATGAGACACTTCTATAAATTTTATATTTACGAATATTTCCTGTTGATTCTGTTTCTCTAGAGAACCCTAACTAATACACATTGTGCCAGGAGTAGTTCTTAAGAAACAGAATCCTAAAAATGAGTTTTTATGAACGGTTTTCTAATCTGACTGGACTCAAAGACACTAAGGACTCTGATTCCCATAATCAGAATGACATTACCAATCCATGGAGTGAGTTGTCAAAAGAGACAGTCAAAATATCACCATTTGATTCTTCTAATGTTTTGCTTGTATAAAGCCAAGCTCTGGGGGATGTTTTTGACATCTTTATGGAGTTTTGTGGAAATCGTAAGTATAGAGATGTTGGCTGGTTGTTATTAGATACACTGTATACATTACATTAATGAGTGAAGGGTATGGGCTTAAAGTTTCAAATGAGAAGCTTAAGTGCCATCTAACAGTTGTAGACATTTCTGTGAGTGTCCTGAAGGAAAATCTTACTTCCTGTAACCATAGACTTGAGATCTCCGAAAATCAGACTCAGAATTTTATTGTTAGAGCAGCAAATTTACAATGTAAACTGAAATTTCAGTCTTGCATGATGTCTGCTATTAAAATGAGAGCATTGATTTGAAAAGAGTGAGACCCTGAAAAATGGGATGGAGATATATGGATTGATAATGATGTCGGTGGAGAGATTGAAAACCTAGGTCATGTTGAGTCTTCTCTAGATAGCCCTGTAATAGTCTGCCCTGAGGACATAGCCACCCAACCTCCAGTCTGCCTTGAGGAGTTGGCCACCCAACCTCCACCTGAAAGGATTAGCCCTAGAGTGATTAATTCGGTTTCACCTGATGGAACTACAAATGAATACCCTGAAGCAAATAGCTTGGAATATACTTGCAATTCTTTTCATAACCCCCCTCACCCCCCCATTTCTTCCAGATCTATGACTAGACTTAAAGTCCCATCAGGCCCTTAAAGGTGAGGTGCAAAGTACCATGCATGAGGAGGTACATTATACTCTAAAAGAACTGTGTGAGTTTTCCAATTTATATGGACAAAAATCAGGGATCTATGTGTGGCTATGAATTTTAGGGGTGTAGGAAAATGATGGGCTGAATTTATTGAGATGGGCTTACTAAGAAGAAAATCTGCATTCAATGTTAAAGCTCGAGGGGTTAGAAAAGCTTGTTTGGATGGTTGGCTGAAACATGGATCAAAAGGTGGCCAACATTACCTGAGGTTGAAATCACAGAACTGATCTGGTATAATGTAGATGAGGGGATCCAGAGGATTAGAGGGAATGGATGTTAGAGTGGATTTATCATGCAGAGCCTGATCTTACACCTCAGGAATGTCTGTAGAATGCACCTTTTACTAGAACAGTGAGAAATAAATTCCTGAGACTAGTGTCATCATCCCTCAAGAGCTCTGTAGTTGCATTTCTTTGTAGGTCAGCTATTACTGTAGGAACTGTTGTCACTGAGCTGGAATCTTTGAACACAATGGGGATGACCAGATCTCGAGTTGGTAGAAGCCAAAGACAGGGTGACATGTCTATTACAATAGACAGCAAACTCAAAGAAAGCATCAAAATAATCCACTGTCATCCTCCAAGTCCCGTCTGCTTTCTGTGCAAGCCGAATAGGAAAGTGTCCAAAGTGAATGTGTACCAGAGGGTGACTTCAGCAGAGGAAGATTTTAATAATCAAGTGGATAAGATGATCTGTTCTGTGGATACCTGTCAGCCTCTTTCTCCAGCAACTCCTGTCATTGCCCAATGGGCTCATGAATAAAGTGGTCATGGTGGTAGGGATGGAGGTCATGCATGGGCTCACCAACATGGACTTCCACTCACCATGGCTGACCTGGCTGGAACTACTGCTCTGCTGAGTGTCCAATCTGCCAGCAGCAAAGACCCATCCTCAGCCCCCAATATGGCACCATTCTCTGAGGTGATCAGCTGGCTACATCGTGGTGGGTTGATTACATTGGACCATTCCATTCATGAAAGGGGCAGTGATTTGTTCTAACTGGAATAGACACATACTCTAGATATGGGTTTCCTTTCCCTGCATGGAATACTTCTGCCAAAAATACCATCAGAATGTCTTATCTATCATCATGGTATTCCACACAGCATTACTTCTGATCAAGAAACACACTTCACAGCCAATGAAGTGCAGGAATGGGCACATGCTAATGAAATTCTCTGGTCCTACCATATTCCCCATCATCCAAAAGCAGCTGGATTGATAGAACGGTGGAATGGCCTTCTGAAAACTCAATCACAGTGACAACTAGTTGCCCATACTTTGAAGGGCTGGGGTAATTTTCTTCAGTATGCTGTGTATGCTCTGAATCAGTGTTTGCTGTATGGTGCCGTTTCTCCCATAGCCAGGGACCATGAGTCCAAGAACAAGGAGTGAAAATGAGAGTGGCACCACTCACTATTACACCTAGTTATCTAGTAGGAAAATGTTTGTTTCCTGTCCCTGTGACCCTGAGCTCTGCTGGTCTACAGGTTTTAGATTCAAAAGGAGGGGTGCTCCCACTAGGAGAAACAACAATGATTTCATTAAACTGGAATCTAAGACTGCCACTTGGTCACTTTGGCTGCTCATGGCCCTGGATCAACAAGCCAAAAAGGGCATTACATTACTGGCTGGGGTAATTGATCCTGACTATCAGGGGGAAATAAGGCTGCAACTACACAATGGAAGTAAAGAAGTGTTTTCCTGGAATTTAAGAGATCCCCTAGGGCATATTTTAAAAATATACTACCTTGCCCTGTGACTAAAATGAATGGAAAACTGTAGCAACCCAATCCAGGCAGGACTACCAATGGCTTTGAAACTTCAGGAATGAAGGTTTGGGTCACCCCACCAGGCAAAGAACTACGGCCAGCTGAACTGCTTGCTGAGGGTAAAGGGAACATGGAGTGCATAGTGGAAGAAGGTAGTAATAAATATGTACTATGGGCACATGATCAAGTACAGAAATGAGACTGTAATGATGTTTTGTTCATGTTATACTACTTAAGTTGTAAGATATCGAGTTTAAGAATGAATATTACCTAAGGACTTGCAACCTATTCTGGAGAGATTTAATGTGCTTCTGGTTATATGCAGGGCAATTGAGTATTGTTAGGTGAAAAATAATATGTCTTTTATTGTTTTCTATTTAGAAATTAGGTATGGTTTAAGGTGATGAGTATAGCTGCCAAGTTGACGAGGGATGGACTGTCATGGTCAGCTTCATGTGTCAGTTTGGACTTTTAAGGAACATTCAGAAGAGACAAGCTCTCTTCCAGCTGATGAGCCTCCCCTATGGAGTTTGTCCGGACCCTCCATCAGAATTGTCATCTTCACAGCCTGCCCTACAGATTTTAGACTCTATATTCCCATAGTTACATGACACACTTATATAAGTTTTATATTTAAAAATATTTCCTGTTATTCTGTTTAGAGAATCCTAACTAACACAGCCCCTTTGTCCCTTTATCTTGGCAGCCTGAGGTGGGAAGAGGTTTTTCTTTGTCATTGGTGGGGAGTTCTCTAGGGTCTGGAGTTTAGTGGGGGCTTGGGTTAATTGCTTTGTGGTAACCACTCTGGGGAGTGGAATTCCAGGTTGGTGCAGGCTACAGGACTTTCACATGGCTTTCAATGCAAGCGTTTATCCATGGTGGTGAATTCTGAACAAATTGGAAACAGGAGTCAATGTATAGGAACTGAAAAACTGTGACAACTTGCCAGATTACTTGAATCAGGTGGGTGTAGAACAACCTCTGGGATGGCCATCAACTTCAAAAGTGTGCCAGTCCAATTGGCAAAATTTGTGCAAGTTTTTTGGCTTAAGCTTCACGCCATAGTCTCTAGTAAATTCTTTTTTGAAATACTTAAGAAGGCAGGCTAAGGGAGTTTTGTTCTCAGTATCACCACGTGGTAGTTAGATTCAGTTGTCAACTTGGCCAGGTGAAGGCATGTAGTTCTGTTGCTGTGACCATGGACAAATGGTAAGTTAACCTTATCTGTTGCTGATTTACATCTGCACTCGACTAGGAGGAATTGACTGGTGCTTAAATGAGAGACCGCAAAGTAGCACAGCCCAAGCAGCTCAGCATACCTCATCTCAGCCCTCGCGGCTCAGCCCAGGCCCTTGGAGGTGCAGAAAGAAATCACCCTGGGGAAAGTTGTTGGAATGCAGAGGCCTGGAGAGAAGGCAAGAAGAGACCGTCCTGTGCCTTCCCACATAAGAAAGAACCTCAGTGAAAAGTTAGCTGCCTTTCCTCTGAAGAACAAATGAAATAAATCCCCTTTTATTAAAAGCCATTCTGTCTCTGGTGCGTTGCATTCTGCCAAAGTCTCAAGACATAGCCACATCTTGTTCAGAAACTTTCACACACGAGGCACTCAACAATATGACAAGTCATATTCTGACAAAATCAAAATGTATCTAATTACCAGGGGTTTCTCTATTATCCTCTCCTCTGTCTGAAGGTACTTGGCCCAGTTTAGGAGGTGATCAGTCTCCTGTCTGCCTGAAAGGCAGGACCTGTCAGTCCTTATACCTCATCAAACAGCCATTCTTACCACTCCAATGGGTGAGGCTTTGGTCTAGTTTTCAAGGCTTATCTTATTAAGAAGTAGGGAAAAACTCTGAACACCACACAAGAAAGCACCAAAGCCTCTGAGAAAGGAGCAAGATTTTCTTATTGCTGCGGCAGACTCAGAGGACTTCTGTCCAAAGTCTGAGCCTTAAATATCTTTTATTTCTGTATTATATAGCCTAGCAAACAGGATGGGAGTTGCCATAGGAACAGACAGGGACAGTGCTAAGCAGAACTTGCAGGGCAGGAGTTATCATGGGAATGGAAGGGAATTGTGCTATAAGCTGTGGCTCTTAGCTGATTTCTCTTATCTGGAAGGTAGACATTTCATCTTGTTGTGCAAGTGGACCTGGGCATGCTTGGACATGATAAGACAGATGCAGCAGACATTTTGTTTCACTACCTCTTTCAGCAAGCATGTTTTTACACATTCTTTAGAGTACACAAATCCAAAAAAATCATTTTAGTAAGAAATACAGTGATAATACTGGGTACTCTCTTATGAACTACCTCACTTTATGTGGTGCTTGAAATGGAATTTGAAATCCTGAACTCATCATTACCTTTAACAAATTTGTCCAGTATATTTAGGGAAAAACAACTAAAATCTTTATATTTTCTAACTATGCAAAGCTCTGTCAGGCAGATCCTAACTTCTTATAAGCATTTAAATTCCCAAAGGTCATATTCTCGGTATTTGTTTTGCCATTTCTTGCCAAGGATTTTAGTTCCCTCTTGATCATTGTAAATAGAATCATTAGTGCCTTTAAATAAAATCAGTGTGTATGCCATTCCAAAAACCAGAATCAACTCAGAAATCTCATTCTAAGATTCTGTTTCTCGAGAACCATGTGAGTGCTAATATCAAACTCTGCATTAGTCTGAGTTTTCCATAAATATAGAACTGACAGGATATATAAATACATAGATAATTATATATATGTATTATATATTAAGAGACTGACTATAGGAATTGTCTAACCTGGCTGTGGAGATTGGCAAGTCCAAAATCTATAGGGTAGGCCACAAATTATGACAACATTAGTGATGTTTACTTCCCCTGGAGAAAATGCAAGTTTGACACTCTGATGAAGGTGATGATAAGTTCACCAGGAGATGTTCGCTCACCAAAATAATTGGAGAATTTCTCCTTTTGAACTGCAGAAATCCTAAATTCTTCCTTTAAGGCCTCCACAAGAGCAGATGAGAAAATCACTCTCATTTTGAAAGCAGTCAACTTTTTTGTTTGTAGATGTAATATGCTTTAGGCACAAATGACTGACTAGCGATTTAATCAATGAAACATTCTCACAGTAAGAATCAGGCCAGTAGTCGCCTGACCTCACATCGGACACCATTTCTAGCTAAGTTGAATTATGAAATTACCAATCGTGTTGTACAATGGCATGTTATTTGGCAATAAAAAATAAAGTTTTAATATAGGTTATATATATAGATAAACTTCTAAAATATGCTAAGTGAGAAGAGCCAGATACAAAAAGGATCTTGTATAATTTCATAAAATTCCAGAAGACACAAATCTAAAGAGAAAGAAAGGAAATTAGTTGTTTCCAGGGTCTGGAGGCAAGGCTATCAAAGGAAGTGGGAAGTGAATGGTAATGAGTAAAGATAATATTCTAAACTTAGTGGCTATTGTTGCATGCCTTTGAAATTAAACTAAACACCACTGAGTTGCATGCATTAAACTGGTGCATTTGTGGTATGTGAATTACCTTTCTATTGTAAAAAGAGTATCATTTTCTACCAGTTCTGATGAATAATTTGTTTTTCCTTGTTTGAAAATTATGATGGAATAAGATTTTTATTGATTGGAAAGCTTTAGAAGCAAAAAAAATGCAATTTTAAAAATTAACATTTAGGGCAGGCAATGGTGGCTCAGTGGCAGAGTTCTCACCTGCCATCCTGGAGACCCAGGTTCAATCCCCAGTGCCTGCCTATGTAAAAACAACAACAACAACAACAACAACAAAAAAGAACAATTATAACACAATTAAGCTTTTCTTCATTTTAGGCTACATGAAAGGAAAGATGAAAATTCAAATGACAGGAGAGATGAAAATTCAAATGACACCAATGATGAAGTTGTCCCCGGTATAGTAATTTTACCGAGTATCCTAAGTGCTACCTGAATCTCTCTACTGTCTTATTTTATTATAAGTATTTCTGTTTTTGAAATTTTTAAGCAAAAATTGCAATATCATAACTGCAGAATGGTCCAAAATAATTACAATTTAAGCTGAGATCCTCAATATTTATTAAATGTAACCTGGAGAGTATGTTGTTTAATTGGAAATATTCCCAAATCAGCAGAAATGATTTTAAATTGAAAGAGTACAGAATGACTTCATGGTTTCAGGATTCTCCTCCTTCTCCTCTCCCTACTGTTAGAAAGAACACTTTACCTGATAGAGAATATGTGCTCACCGATTGTGGAAAAGAAAAGTATTTATTACAATCTTTCCCACTGGAGAAATGGTGGCTGGTGTGCCAAACAATATAATGGCACAGGTATTTACGACCTAATCTTACCATGCAGGCCCTTCCCCTGTTTCTCTGCTGTTTGGATACTCCAGAAGTTACAGCTTATCTCGATCATCTATTTAATTTGAAATTCCCACTGAAGGTTCCACCTTTGTTTATGTTTTACATTTTTAATGACCCTGACCATTAAGGATTGGCACCAGTTCTAAGCTTGATCAGAGGCCCTCCCCTTTCCCCACCTGCCATCATCTTTTGTGAAAGCTAAACTTCATTTGATTCTTAGAAATCCTCTTTATTTTTAATCCTTTAGTTTTCATATTTTAGTTTCTCTTTAAACCTGATAAGAGCCTTTTCATACTCTCCATCATAGGGATATTCCTCTTTAAGGAGGTTCGTCATGAGTATCTGAACTAACCCTTTAACTAACTATCCCATTAACTGGGATAATGCAGCACCAAATTATTGTGAATACCCCAGCTATGCTGGTTAAAGAAGTAAGGATGAGCAGTGCAACCCTTTTACGTTCCCCAAACCAGTTTACTAAGCATCTTGTGAGGGGGTCATCAATGCTTGAATTCTTCACCAATTCTTCATATTAGGTCCTTAGACCTTGTAAAGTTTTGGTGATAGTTTCATTTAGGTCTGTATTATTAGAGATTAATGTAGAACAACTGCCCCCAATCATAATACAAATGTGTCTTTTCCAGCTAACATCATGTTTAGGGCCATTCTATTCTTCTAGGTTATTCGGCTAGTAGCATCCAACTCTTCTGCTATATACTCAACAGCATCCTTTGCTGATTAATCCAATCCACATTTTTGTTGCTGGTGATCCACCAGAATTAGGATGACTCAAACCCTGCATGTAAGTGGTTTTTAGCCTTAAACTCATATGAGATTTCCCTTGGCACCCCTGTACTGTCTGAATCAACTTGATCCTCCTCCTTTTCAAATGCTAAGGTGAAAGGGATAAACAATTGGATGAAAGTACAGGTCCCCTACCACTTTTTTTGTCAAAAATTATCACAGGATACCCTTTCCAAAATACCACCAAAGGCCCATTTGTGGTGTGGTGAAACTGGAGAAATTGCCAGTACTATTCTCAGTCACATCCCATGCTTGGGAACAGGAGGCCATGGTTGCAAGTTCTTGGAACCTTTCTTCCTATCTAGGGAGCCAAGCAGAGTGGTTTCTGAAGGAAGGCAAGAAGCCAGGATGGCCTTGACTTTTCTGCTCCTGGCTGGAGGGAAAAGAGAGGATAAGACACCACAATTTTCACTAGGAGTAATATTCTGAAAAAGGAGTACTATACACTTGAATTCCTTTTCATATTCCTCCATACCCACTGGGAAGGGCATGACAAGAAAGTCTGTTGCATAAGCATAATAGCTACTTTTGCCTAGACTCTGGACTATATATTTGATCCATTTCACCCTGGCATTTTTATATCCCTACCCTTATGGTTTGTTTCAAATTTTCTATTCTGTCCATCCTGACAACTTTGGGATTATTCTGTATTGGGGCAATTAATGAGTTCCAAGTATCAAATGTTAGGCCTGGGGAACAGGACCCCTTCCTTCCAGGATGTAACCTACTCCTGACAAATATTTCAGAAAGCCTCTCTTACTCCAAACTGCCTCATACCAGTATCTCCTTCATCCTCCATCAGCTCCCTTCTTGCAGTAACTTCTCATTACTCAGCTTCCACTGTCCAGCAAATGCAGTCTTGTATAAACTCCTCAAATTTATTATATGCCCTCCACCATTATAATCCTGCATGCATAAGGTAGTATTTAACTTTTAAACTTTACCAATGAAAGCTGACAGCTCCAAACTTAGCCCCTATTTCTGAAAACTAGCCAATAGGGACTTGCCAAAACCTTGCCCCCCAAATCCTTGCTCCTAAGACTTAAAAAAAAAAAAA